>NW_026847660.1:958671-986171 GCF_025583915.1 Anolis sagrei ordinatus | reverse complement strand
TGTTATGGGGGCAGAAACTTTATTATATTATTATTATTAATAATAATAATAATAATTCTCAAGATCATACATATGGAAAACCCTGTGTTATGGGGGCAGAAACTTTATATTATTATTATTATTATTATTATTTATTAATTCTCAAAATCATACATATGGAAAACCCTGTGTTATGGGGGCAGAAACTTTATATTATTATTATTATTATTTATTAATTCTCAAAATCATACATATGGAAAACCCTGTGTTATGGGGGCAGAAACTTTATATTATTATTATTATTATTTATTAATTCTCAAAATCATACATATGGAAAACCCTGTGTTATGGGGGCAGAAACTTTATATTATTATTATTATTATTTATTAATTCTCAAAATCATACATATGGAAAACCCTGTGTTATGGGGGCAGAAACTTTATATTATTATTATTATTATTTATTAATTCTCAAAATCATACATATGGAAAACCCTGTGTTATGGGGGCAGAAACTTTATATTAATATTAATATATTTATTATTATTATTATCATTATTTATTCTCAAGATCATACATATGGATAATCTGTGTTATGCGGACTCTTGTCTGCTGGAGCTAGGTGTGAATGTTTCAACTGACTACCTTGATTAGCATTTGATTGCCTGGCAGTGCCTGGAGCAATCTTTTGTTGAGAGGTGATTAGATGTCCTTGTTTCTTTCTGCAGGAGTCTACCATATACCTTGCAGCTGTGGACAAGTCTACATAGGGACCCCCAAATGCAGCAGCAGCATTGCCCAGACACGAATCAAGGAATATGAAAGGCACTGCAGACTAGTTCATCCAGAGAAATCAGCACCTGAGGAACCAACCTGCATACAGCATATTATCTGAGAACACAGAAATGCTGGACCACTCTCACAACCACCATGTCAGACTACACAGAGAAGCCATTGAAATCCACAAGAAGCATGTGGACAATTTCAACAGAAAGGAGGAAACCATGAAAATGAACAAAATCTGGCTGCCAGTATTTAAAAAACTCTAAAATTACAACCGCACAACAACAGAGAGGAAACAATCAGGAACATCTAATCACCTCTCAACAAAAAATTGCTCCAGGCACTGTCAAACCATCAAATGCTAATTAAGGTGGTCAGTTGAAACATTCCCACCTAGCTCCAACAGACAAGAGACCTTTGTCCCACCCTGGTCATTCCACAGGTATATAAACCCATTTTCCTAGTTCCAACAGACCTCACTACCTCTGAGGATGCTTGCCATAGATGCAGGCGAAACGTCAGGAGAGAATGCCTCTAGACCATGGCCATATAGCCCGAAAAAACCTGCAATAACCCAGTGATTCCGGCCATGAAAGCCTTCGACAATACATTATTTGGATTGTTTCCTTAATGGCTGTCCAAGAGGCATGGGCTCAGGGACAGAGAGAGAGGGGTCCTGGGTGCACATTAGCCGTGTTTCTTCCCAAGGAGTGACCAGCAGCCCAGCTTCCACTCCCCACATTCCAGGCCATCGCCCTCCACTCCTTTGGCGCATGGTTTGCCCTAAGGTCAGGTCTTGGTCCTTGGCCAAGGAATGTGGAGGAGGAGGAAGAAGAAGAAGAAGGGGAATGCTTGGCATAGTGGAGCCAGGAATGCCATTGTGCTGGAAAGAGGAGGAGGAGGAGGATGTCATACTGCTGCTGTTGTGGACGTTGCACTCGCCATTCCTACGCATGGGTCTGTGGCTGGGCCTTTGCAAGAGCAAACAAAGCCTCCCATGAGTTGCTGTGAGTTTTCCAGGATGCATGGCCAATATGTTCCAACAGCATTCTCTCCTGACGTTTCGCCTGCATTTATGACTCATGGCATCTTCATAAGGTTGAACACGGCAGGGCCAGAAAGACTCTAAAAGAGGATCTGGAACGCCTGGCGAGACAGCAAGCACCAAAAGGAGATTTTCCCCTACTTTTCCCAATAACAGTCTCACCAAGTTGAAGCAAGGCCATCGAGGTTTTATTTCTATTCCAGCTGGAACGGATGACGACCGCAGTAATCTGCCCAATAAGCCAACATGCTGGCTGGACAGAGAAATATAATATTTATAGAGCTGTCAAATTCAAATTTCCCGCGCTCGCCTCCTGGGCTGGCTTTGCGCTAATTGGCTGTGTTATTTATGGTCTGGGAGGAGCCGCTAGCAGAGGATGCGTTTCCTCCAATCAGAGTGCAAGTCCTGCTTTGGCCACTCAGCCAATTAGTAAACGGGAGGCAGGTCGAGGAGGAAACAATGAATGAATGAATGGATTATGAATGGCCCTTTCTGCACCTGTATGATAGGAGGGATCAAGGTAAATAACTCAAGTCACTCTGGATTGTGCTCTGACCTACAAGAAGCACTGCCTGAATATCAAGCAAAAAGTGGGTGCTAAAAACAATATCATACGAAAGCTGACTGGCACAACCTGGGGATCACAACCAGATACAGTGAAGACATCTGCCCTTGCGCTGTGCTACTCTGCTGTTGAGTACGCATGCCCAGTGTGGAACACATCTCACCACGCTAACACAGTGGATGTGGCTCTTCATGAGACATGCTGCATTATCACGGGGTGTCTGCGCCCGACACCACTGGAGAAATTACACTATTTAGCCGGTATTGCACCACCTGACATCCGCCGGGAAGGAGCAGCCAATAGTGAAAGGACCAAGGCAGAGACATCTCCAGCTCATCCCCTGTTTGGCTATCAGCCAGCACGTCAACGACTTAAATCAAGACATAGTTTCCTAAGATCTACAGAGACACTCGCTGGAACACCTCAGCAAGCGAGAGTCCAAAAGTGGCAGGCTCAAACCCAGAACCTCAACCAATGGCTGATACCAAATGAGAGACTCCCCACTGGGCACACAGAGGACTGGGCGACTTGGAAGGCGCTGAACAGACTGCGCTCTGGCACCACGAGATGCCCAGCCACATGATACACAATGGAGCACCTTCTTGCGGCAACACCAGAGGCACTCCAAGGGGCCAGAGACTGGTCAAAGGACATTTCATCAACTACCAAACTCACAAATTTTGTATTTTGTCTGTTTTTTTTTTGTTCTGTTAGAAATGTAATACAATTGACTGGTTGCCCTGACATGACAGATACATTAAATTATTATATTATATTTACCTGAGAACCTTGTAATGCCTGTGAGGCTGTTTAGTCATCTGTTGGGACGGTTTTGATGGTGTTTTTTCCTGCAGAAAGGCAGAAGAGGGTTGGACTGGATGGCTCTTGGGGGTCCCTTCCAACCTTAGCACCCTATGATTTCAATCCTATTATTATTATTATTATTATTATTATTATAATATATTCTATTATTATAGAATATCAATATGTTCTTATATAATAGAAGAACATACTGATATTCTATAATAATAGAATATATTATAAAATAATAATAATAATAATAATAATAGGGCTCCCCAATTGTAATATTATTTATTATTATTATTATTATTATTATTATTATTATTATTATTATTTGCGACATTTCTATGCCGCCCTTCTCACCCGGAAGGGGACTCAGAGCGGCTTACAAGGTATACTTACTTACTCAGGGAGCACACCACCCCCTTGCTGAGCCAGCTCCACTGGCTGCCAATTTGCTACCGGGCACAATTCAAGGTGCTGGCTTTAGCCTATAAAGCCCTACACAGTTCCGGCCCCACTTACCTCTCCGAACGCATCTCCACCTATGAACCGACGAGGACCTTAAGATCGTCCAGGGAGGCCCTGCTCTCGGTCCCGCCGGCGTCACAAGCGTGGTTGGCGGGGACGAGAGACAGGGCCTTCTCGGTGGTGGCCCCTCGGCTATGGAATGCCCTACCAGTGGACATCAGGCAGGCTCCTTCGTTACTGGTGTTTCGGAGGAGGGTGAAGACGTGGCTCTATGAACAGGCATTTGGATAACTATGCAATGACAATTAACTCAGTAAGACGGCATTGGAACAAGGAACGGAAAAGGATTGTGAGAACGGGATCTGATTCTAATTGAGGCGTCGATGACTATGTGTGTTGTTTGTGTATGTGCGTCTTATATATTGTTCAGTGTTGCCCATTTTTATTGTAAACCGCATTGAGTCGCCGTCTCAGGCTGATAAATGCGGTATACAAATGGAGTAAATAAATAAATAAATATATACATACAATATATTATTAGCATAGTACAATATCAATTTTAAGTATTGCTATATTGTACTATATCAATTATACTGTAATATTATTAGTAATACTACATGTAATATAAATATATAATTATAATACCATATTATTATTACTATTACCTTGCATTACATTATAATATTATAAATATTATATGTATATACAATATATTATATTATATATTATATATTATTATATATTATTATATAATGTAATATACTATAATATACTATTATATACTATTATATTATATTATATTATATTATATTATATTATATTATATTATATTATATTGTATTATATTATATTATATTATATTGTAATCATGGTGCTCACTTTTGGAAATCTGCAAAACTGATTTGGATGAATGGCATTCACTCCTAGTACTGCGCAGGCGCAGGAAAAAGCCCGCTTGGCCACGCCCTTGCTCGATTGGCCACGCCCCTGTCCAATTGGACACGCCCCTTTAAAACTGACGTGGATGAATGGTATTCTAGTACTGCGCAGGCGCAGGAAAAAACCAGTTCGGCCACGCCCCCTTGCCCGGTAGCCACGCCCCTGTCCGATTGGACGCGCCCCTTTGTCTCCCGCGCGTGCGTGGTTGCGTCTCTCCTCGTCGCTCTCTGCTCCCTTTCCCCAGAAGTCCCGCCTCCTCGTCGGAAGCCGGGCGCTGATTGGCTGCGGGAATCCCCCTCAGAGCTGTGTTCCCTTCCACCCGGGCCGGAGTGACCTTGGTCCAAGATGGCGGAGGCGAAGCCCAAGACCTCCCCCAAGTCCGTCAAGTTCCTCTTCGGGGGCCTGGCCGGGTGAGAAGAACAAGGGGAAGGAGGGAAGGAAGGGGTCGGGGCCTCTGTCCGGAGGGATCGAATGGGGGGCTTTCCCTGCAGGAAGGCAGAAGGACGCGGGGTGGACTGGATGGCCTTCTGGGGTCCCTCACAACTCTGTGATTCTGTTATTACAGATAGATAATATCATGTAATTATAATATAACACAATATAATGTAAAAATATGCTATAATTATAATATAATAGTTTAATATCTAACATGTGAATATAATATTGTAATATAATACAATAGTGTAAGAATATACATTATTGTATTACATTATAATATTTTAATACTCTAACATATTAATATAATATTATGTAATTTTATGATAATGTAATACAATAATGTATAATATAATTATAATATAATACAATAATGTAAGAATATACATTATTGTATTACATTATAATATTTTAATACTCTAACATTAATATAATATTATATAATTTTATTATAATGTAATACAATAATGTATAATATAATTATAATATAATACAATAATGTAAGAATATGCTATAATTATAATACAATGTTTTAATATCTAAGATATGAATAAAATATAATGTAATTATAATACATTAATGCAAGAATTTACTATAATTATAATACAATGTTTTAATATCTAACATATTAATATCATATAATTTTAATGTAATATAATACAATAATGTAAGAATATACTATAATTATAATAAAATGTTTTAATATCTAACATATTAATATAATATAATTTTAATGTAATTATAATACAATAATGCAAGAATTTACTATAATTATAATACAATGTTTTAATCTCTAACATATTAATATCATATAATTTTATTGTAATATAATACAATAATGTAAGAATATACTATAATTATAATAAAATGTTTTAATATCTAACATATTAATATCATATAATTTTAATGTAATATAATACAATAATGTAAGAATATACTATAATTATAATAAAATGTTTTAATATCTAACACATTAATATAATATAATTTTATTGTAATATAATACAATAATGTAAGAATATACTATAATTATAATAAAATGTTTTAATATCTAACACATTAATATAATATAATTTTATTGTAATATAATACAATAATGTAAGAATATGCTATAACTATAATATAATATTTTAATATTTTAACATATGAATATAATATAATATAATATAATATAATTTTATTATAATATAATGCAATAATTTAAGAATATGCTATAATTATAATATAAAGTTTTGATATCTAACATATTAATATAATATAATATTGTAATATAATACAATAATGTAAGAATATACTATAATTATAATATAATTTTTTAATATTCTAACATATGAATAAAATATAATATAATTTTATTATAATATAATACAATAATGTAAGAATATACTATAATTATAATGTTTTAATATCTAAGATATGAATAAAATATAATATAATTTTATTATAATGTAATACAATAATGTAAGAATATGCTATAATATAATTAAAATATAATGTTTTAATATCTAACATATTAATATAATATAATAATATAATTTTAATAACATATTATGATGTAATAAGCGACTATAATAAAATATAATAATTATAATATGGAATATGTTTTCACATATATAATATTATAATGTAATGCAATTATAATGTAATACAGTAATATTACAATTATGATATAATACAATAATGGAAGAATATACTTTGATATTATTATAATATAATACTTTAATATCTAACATATGAATAAAATATAATATAATTTTATTGTAATATAATACAAGAATGTAAGAATTTACTACAATATAATTATAATATTTTAATATCTAACATATTAATATCATATAATGTAATTATAATATAGTACAATAATTTAAGAATATACTATATAATATAATATTTTAATATCTAACATATTGATATAATATAATTTATTGTAATACAATAACGTAAAAATATACTATAATTACAATATATTTTAATACCTAACATATGAATAAAATATAATATAATTTTATTGTAATATAATACAATAATGTAAGAATATACTATAATATAATAATAATATAATATTTTAAGATTCTAACATATTAATATAATATAATAATATAATTTGATTTTAATAACATGTAATAAAATAATAAAATATATTAATAATATTTGATATTCTAATCTATATTAATATAATATAATATCACAAGAGACCAGATTGCCAATAACCGGATGCTGGATAATGGAGAAAGGCAGGGAGTTTCAGAAAAACATCTACTTCTGCTTCATTGACTATTCTAAAGCCTTTGACTCTGTGGATCATCATAAATGGTGGCAAGTTCTTGGTGGGATGGGCATATCAAGCCCCCTCCCCTCTCTCCTGAGGAATCTGGACAAGGACCACGGAGCAACAGTCAGAACTGACCACGGAACAACAGACTGGTTCAAGATTGGGAAAGGCGTACGGCAAGGCTGCATCCTCTCACCCAACCTTTTTAACTTGTATGCAGAACACATCATGCGAGGATGTGCGGGGCTGGATGAATGCAGGGCTGGGGTGGAAATGGCTGGAAGAAACATTAACAACCTCAGATATGCAGATGACACCACTCTGATGGCCGAAAGCGAGGAGGAGCTGAGGAGCCTTCTCATCAAGGTGAAAGAAGAAAGCTAAACATCAAAAAAACCAAGATTATGGCAACAAGAATGATTGACAACTGGGAAATAGAGGGAGAAAATGTGGAGGCCATGACAGACTTTGTATTTCTAGGTGCAAAGATGACTGCAGATGCAGACTGTGGCCAGGAAATCAGAAGACGCTTCCTTCTTGGGAGGAGAGCAATGTCCAGTCTCGATAAAATAGTCAAGAGTAGAGACATCAGACTGGCAACAAAGATGCATTGCCTAGTCAAAGCCATGGTCTTCCCTGTAGTCACCTACGGATGTGAGAGCTGGACATCCTCAGGGAAGGCTGAGCGAAGGAAGAGAGATGCTTTTGAGCTGTGGTGTTGGAGGAAAGTTCTGAGAGTGCCTTGGACTGCGAGAAGATCCAACCAGTCCATCCTCCAGGAAAGAAAGCCCGGCTGCTCACTGGAGGGAAAGATACTAGAGACAAAGCGGAAGTCCTTTGGCCACATCATGAGGAGACAGCCAAGCCTAGAGAAGGGAATGATGCTGGGGAAAGTGGAAGGCAAAAGGAAGAGGGGCCGACCAAGGGCAAGATGGATGGGTGGCATCCTTGAAGTGACTGGACTGACCTTGAAGGAGCTGGGGGTGGTGACGGCCGGCAGGGAGCTCTGGCGTGGGCTGGTTCATGAGGTCACGAAGAGTCGGAGACGACTGAACGAATGAACAACAACATACTGTAATTATAATATAATATTTTAA
Organism: Anolis sagrei ordinatus; assembly: GCF_025583915.1. Taxonomy (NCBI): domain Eukaryota; kingdom Metazoa; phylum Chordata; class Lepidosauria; order Squamata; family Anolidae; genus Anolis; species Anolis sagrei. The sequence continues at coordinate 977,785 of NW_026847660.1, read as the reverse complement.
TATTCTGACCTATATTAATATAATACACTTGGCGGACCATTATGCATGTGTGGACCATAATGACGGATCTTATATTATTAATATAATAACATAATATGATAATATCACAATAATAATACAATATAATAGTTATAATATGGAACATGTATTCACATATATAATGTTATAATGTAATGAAATTATAATATTATACAATAATATTATAATTACAATATAATACAATAATGTAATTATAATATAATATTGTAATATTCTAACATATTACTAACAAGTAATATTTTATTATATTACATATAATATAATATAATAAATATATATTAATATATATTTATATCCAGGGCAGAGGAGCAATGCCAAAAATGTTAATCCCTCTTTGGTTTAGCATTTCTGAAATGGGATTGAGGGGATTAAGGGGCTCCCTTCCTTCCTCCCTCTTTCCCCAAACATGATGAATGGGCAGAAAAGGGAATCCTAGAATCAGAAAAATATATAAAAAATAAAATTATCCTGGTGACTTCCATCCAATCCTTCGCAGTTTCAAAATTATTTGTTCTATAGTATTTTGTATTATTTTAACAGTAGCATGGTGTAACTTTTTTCTTCTTATGTTCCGTTTAATGTGAATTCTATTTAGGATTCTTTCCTTTTCTCGTTTCTTCATGATGATGTCCATCAGTGACCAGTCTGTCTGTTTAATTGGGTTTCCCTGGACAAATTAACCTTTTTAATATATATCTAGACACTAGCCGTCCCCTGCTCCGTGTTGCTGTGGCCCAGTCTGTGTATATGTGTGGTTTGTGTGTGTGTGTATATGAGTGTGTGTATGTTTGTGTATATGACCTTGGAAGACGATCTTAATCGGATATATATATATGTATATATGTGTATAATTCCTGTATAATTCCTGGAGCATCTCGGATGGAGGGCGATTAATAAGTAATTAAAGATGATGATGATGATGATATATGTGTATATGTGTATATATGTCTGTTTGTGTAGATATGTGGTTTTGCCCATGCGTTGTAATCTAATTTTTGTTTTTTGGCTTTTTAAGTCCCTTCCATTGTGTCTTTCAGTGTTTTTATGAGTGATGGTCACTCATTGGCCTGACAGGTGTCTTGTGTTCAAATTTGGTGTCAATTTGTCCAGTGGTAATCCCACAAACGAACATGACATTTTTATTTATATAGATTATTTTTATTATTATTTTGTGTTACTGACTTGGACTTAAATAGACGTTTTTATTTGTATAGATATACATATATAAAATATGTTATACAGATGTTTAATGATTTATGTTACAGTTGTTTTTAATTAGAATCATAGAATCATAGAATCAAAGAGTTGGAAGAGACCTCATGGGCCATCCAGTCCAACCCCCTGCCAAGAAGCAGGAATATTGCATTCAAAGCACCCCTGACAGATGGCCATCCAGCCTCTGTTTCAAAGCCTCCAAAGAAGGAGCCTCCACCACACTCCCGGGGCAGAGAGTTCCACTGCTGAACGGCTCTCACAGTCAGGAAGTTCTTCCTCATGTTCAGATGGAATCTCCTCTCTTGTAGTTTGAAGCCATTCCTCCCTTGCGTCCTAGTCTCCAGGGAAGCAGAAAACAAGCTTGCTCCCTCCTCCTCCCTGTGGCTTCCTCTCACATATTTATACATGGCTATCATATCCCCTCTCAGCCTTCTCTTCTTCAGGCTAAACATGCCCAGCTCCTTAAGCCGCTCCTCATAGGGCTTGTTCTCCAGACCTTTTATCATTTTAGTAATTGCCCTACACTTGTCTCGTGATGTTTTGTATCGATGTTGTTCACCGCTTTGAGTCGCCTGAGGGCTGAGAAAAGCGGGATAGAAATAAAGTAAATAATAAATAAATAAAAACCTCTCCCCTTCTTCAAGGTCTTGTTTCCGAATCCCACGGTGACCCCTGCTTTCCCCCATCTATCTATCTATCTATCTATCTATCTATCTATCTATCTATCTATCTCTCTCTCTTTCTCTCTCTCTCTCCGTTGCAGGATGGGGGCCACGGTGTTTGTGCAGCCGCTGGACCTGGTGAAGAACCGCATGCAGCTGAGCGGGGAGGGCGCCAAGACCAAGGAGTACAAGACCAGCTTCCACGCCGTGGGCAGCATCCTCCGCAACGAGGGCGTCCGGGGCATCTACACCGGGTAATAACAATAATAATAATAATAATAATAATAATACTTTATTTATACCCCGCTACCGTCTCCCCAAGGGACTCGGTGCGGCTTACATGAGGCCGAGCCCACAATACAAACAATACAAGCAATACGAGCAATAACAGGTACAATACAATGCAATTAAAAATAAATCACATACACAAATAGCATAAACATTGAACAAGGTACAGTGCACATTTAAAACTATGGCTGGGCCAAATGTCATTGAAGTTTAAAAAATAATGCTAGGCATGGACAAGTTGCAGGAGATGGGGTGTTGATGGAAAAAATACAAGCAGTCCTAAATCAATGTAAAGTGCTTTTGGGGGACATAGTACTAAGGGTTCATTATTACAAAGGGACCGAAGGGAAGGAGGGAGGGAGGAATGGGCAAGAGGGGCGGGGTGGAATTATCGAGGAAATAAGTAACAAGAAAGAGCTGGACCAGCAACAACACACACACACACACAGCTTTTGGTCAAGGGTCAAAGTGTTGTGTCTTGTCTGTTGTGGCCAAAGCTCATTCCTTGAAGTGGGAGGAAGGGGTCAGCAGGTTGCAGAAGGGAGAACTGTAATTTGTTGTTGTTTATTTGTTCAGTTGCTTCCAACTCGAGCTGTGATAACAATAATATAATACGGTGTTCCCTCGCTACTTCGCGGTTCGCTTTTTTCAGACTCGCTGTTTTGCGGGTTTTTGCCTCCAGGCAACGATGGAGTGTGGAAGGGGTTTCAACCTCCCCCTCGGGAGAGAGGCAGCCAATCATAAAAATGAGAGGGAGAGGAGATACAAAGCAGTATGTAAATTGCAGCCAAATAAATAAATATATATAAATAAACTTTATTTATACGCCGCCACCATCTCCCCAATGGGAACTTGGAGCACCTTACATGGGGCCAAGCCCAGACAACATAATACAGTAAAAATAAAACCAAAAAGCAAGATCATCAAAATTACATGAAAAAATATGAATACAGGGGAAAAAAACATTACAATAAACAGAGCCCCTTCCTTATAGATACCAAAAAAAAAAAAAAAGGTGTTCGGTGGCTTTAAATATCACCTTGCTTCTGTCTCACCCTTGGAATGCGATATATATATATATATATATATATAATCCCTACTTCGCTGATTTTCACTTCTCGCGGATGGTCCTGGAACATAACACCCCCGATTGTGTAAACACTGTAATACATTTTATTTATAGTAGTAGTAGTTTGTTTAGTGCTTAGACCATAGGTCTTTCACGTATAAATACATAAATAAATACACAAATAAATACATAAAGAACAGAGTATTTAGTACAATATGAAATATACCATTAAAACACTACATAAACCTACTGGCTGTTAGGAATTGTGGGAGTTGAGTCCAAAACACCTGAAGGGGTCCAAAGGTGGCCCATGTCCAGTTTAGCCCTTTAATGAGGCAGAGATTTAGTTTGGGGTCCTGGTGCCCATTCTTTTTGCTACCTGCGCCCTTTTATGCCTACTTCCTGCTGTTGATCGCTGACCGTCCTCTCCCCTTGGTCCCCAGGCTGTCTGCCGGCCTCCTGCGCCAAGCCACGTACACCACGACACGGCTGGGCATCTACACCATCCTCTTTGAGAAGCTCACGGGGGCCGACGGCACGCCCCCCAACTTCTTCATGAAGGCGCTGATTGGCATGACGGCGGGCGCCGTCGGGGCCTTTGTGGGCACGCCTGCTGAGGTGGCGCTCATCCGGATGACGGCGGACGGCAGGTGAGTGGGCACCACGAGGACCCTCATCGTGGCAGGAGAGGGCAGCCCTGCATGACCATTGGGGTTCCCCTCCATCTCTGGGTTCTGTGCCAAAGTAATATTATTATTATTATTATTATTATTATTATTATTAACAGCTGTTCAGGGCCAAAGTCTCCTGGTTTGTGTGCCCATTCTGTGTGTCTCTAACACTGCTTCCATCTTCTCCGTGTCCTGCTTCCAGGTTGCCTCCGGACCAGCGGAGGGGCTACTCGAACGTCTTCAACGCCTTGGTGCGGATCACGCGAGAGGAGGGGGTGCCCACCCTCTGGAGGGTATGTTGCCCTGGGGTCTCCCATTGGGATGGGAAACATTTGTGCAGCTCGGAAACACCTGGAGGGGAAATGCACACGCCCCTTCCCAAATATCCTGGGAACGGGGAGTCCTTTACCCAGAAGGGGCTCTTGTTTACCACAGGAAAGTTTCCCAGCAGACTCAAGGAAGATAGCTCTAGATTCAGGGCCATCCAGTTCCACTCTCTTCTGAAGACACAATCAAAGCACCTTTGACAGATGGCCAACTCTTTCTTGGGATTGGGGGGGGGGGTGAATTCTGCCTGCCCATTGGCTGCCCTTCTCCAGATCTATGTTCAAGTCCTTCTGCTCTCACAGAACGGAAATATTCACAGAAAATAAGCACTAAAATATTCAGAATACCCACTAAAAATATTCACAGAATATTCTGAAAAAATATTAAGAGAATGATAAAAAAATGTTTGCAGAAATATTCAGAGAAATATTCTGAAAAAAGTATTCATGAAAGTATTCAGGAATATTCATTAAAATGTTAATTGAAATGTTCACAGAAATATTTGTTAACTATTTGCAAAAATATTCAGAAAATAGCCAGAAAAATAATGATGAAAATTATTCACAGAAATATACACAGAAAATAGCAGCAAGGATCCTGAAAAAGGCAAAACTTCCCTCCAGTAATATTACTAGGAAGGAAAGACTAGCCATCAGAGAGCTCAATTCAGATCCTGATATCCTCATTCTGCCAGCAGACAAGGGGAATGCCACAGTAATCATGCATACAGAACAATACAAGGAGAAGATCAGAAAACTCCTGGACCCTACTATATACAAAAAACTCAAGCAAGACCCAACTGCCAAAATAACCAAGAAAACCAAACACCCTGATTAAGAACTCCTCCATAAACTTTGACATACGACAACAGCTATGTAAATCGGAAGCCCATCCACCCAGGCTTTATGGACTCCCAAAAATCCATAAGGACTCCACCCCACTCAGACCCATCGTGAGTGCCATTGGATCCCCCACATACGACCTAGCAAAATTTCTTGCTGCACAGTTACAAAGCCATATTGGGCTCACTACACACTACATCAAGGACTCAGCCCACTTCATAGAAAAAATCAGCAATCTCAAGCTAAATACCAACGACAAACTGATCAGCTTCGATGTGGTATCTCTATTTACCATGGTCCCGGTAGCAGACACCATGGCACTCATCAACCAGAGGTTCCCAGAAGACATCACGGCTCTGTTTCACCATTGCCTCACCACCAGTTACTTTCAGTGGGACAATGAATTCTACGAACAGAAAGATGGAGTAGCTATGGGGAGCCCTCTCAGCCCGGTCATAGCTAACTTCTACATGGAACACTTTGAAAAACAAGCCCTGGACAGCAACCAAAAAGCCCACGATATGGTTCAGATATGTGGATGACACCTTCACCATTTGGAGCCATGGAGAAGAAGAACTCAACAGGTTCCTGGACCATCTTAACAGCATCCACCCAAAAATACAATTCACAATGGAAAAAGGAAATGAAGGAAGACTGCCTTTTCTAGATGTCCTAGTCATCCGCAAACCAGATCAACAATTGGGTCACACCGTCTACAGAAAACCCACACACACAGATAGATATCTACATAAAAACTCCAACCATCACCCAAGTCAAAAAAGAAGCACCATTAAAGCCTTGGCAGACCGTGCAAAAAGAATCTGCGAACCCCACCTCCTCCAAGATGAACTGAACCACCTCAACTGGGCTCTACAGGCCAATGGATACTCCACCTCAGACATCAGAAGAGCTGCAAGACTGAGAACAAGCCACGAGAGTAAAGATGAAGATCCACCCAGAGGAAAAGTGTTCCTGCCATACATCAAGGGAACCACTGACCGCATAGGGAAGCTGATGAGGAAACACAACATACAAACAATCTACAAACGCACCAAGAAAATCCAACAAATGCTACGTTCAGCAAAGGACAAGAGGGATCCTCTCACCTCTGCAGGAGTCTACCGTATACCATGCAGCTGTGGACAAGTCTACATAGGGACCACCAAACGCAGCGCCCAAACATGAATCAAGGAACATGAAGGCACTGCAGACTACTTCAACCAGAGAAGTCAGCCATAGCAGAGCACCTGATGAACCAGCCTGGACACAGCATATTATTTGAGAACACAGAAATGCTGGACCACACCAACAACCACCATGTCAGACTACACAGAGAAGCCATTGAAATCCACAAGCATGTGGACAATTTCAACAGAAAGGAGGAGACCATGAAAATGAACAAAATCTGGCTACCAATATTTAAAAACTCTAAAATTACAACAGCAAAACAGCAGAGAGGAAACAACCAGGCACAGATTAACACCTCTCAACAGAACATTTTCCCAGCTCAGGCAGGCCTTCAAATACTAATGAAGGTGGTCAGCTGAAACATTCACACCTAGCTTCAGCAGGGAAGAGCTCCTTGCCCCACCCCAGCCATTCCACAGATATATAAACCCTTTGTCCTAATTCCAACAGACCTCACTACCTCTGAGGATGCTTGCCATAGATACAGGTGAAACGTCAGGAGAAAAGCCTCTAGAACATGGCCCTATAGCCCGAAAAAACCTACAAGAACCTAATGATGAAAATTATTCACAGAAATATACACAGAAAATATTAATAAAATATTCATTAAAATATTAAAAATATTTGTAGAAATATTCATAAAATATTAATAAAAGTATTCAGAAATATTCATTAAAATATTTGCAAAAATATTCATAAAATAGCCAGAAAAAGAATCTTGAAAATTATACACAGAAATATACACAGAAAATATTCATTAAAATATTTAAAAATATATTTAGAAATATTCAGAAAAATATTCATGAAAGTATTCAGAAATATTCATTAAAATATTTGCAAAAATATTCATAAAATAGCCAGAAAAATAATCATGAAAATTATTCACAGAAATATACACAGAAAATATTCATAAATATTAAAAAATATTTCCAGAAATATTCAGAAAAATATTCATGAAAGTATTCATTAAAATATTTGCAAAAATGCTCACAGAAATATTCGTCTTGTCTGTAAATGGGGAGAGGGTGTAAATGGGGAGGGGGATCTTTGCTTCCCCCAACAACCTCCCAAAGCACTCCCCCATTGCCTTCCTCTCCCCTTCCATGAATACCTGGCATTGTGAGCAGCAGCAATGCTCCAAAAACCCTGCGTAAACCACTCTCCTCACTCGTTTGCTCTTCTGACCCAAACAGGGTTGTGTGCCCACAATGGCCAGAGCGGTGGTCGTCAACGCGGCCCAGTTGGCCTCTTACTCCCAGTCCAAGCAGTTCCTCCTCGACTCCGGTAAGTTGTGTTGTGGGTGCAATGGGAGGGAGGCTGTCTCCAGAGTAGGCATGGGCCAACTTTGGCCCTACCAGCTGTTAGGAATTGTGGGAGTTGGAGTCCAAAACACCCGGAGGGCCGAAGCTGGCCCATGCCTGCTCTGGAGGAAGACATCTCTCTCCATGACCCTTCCTCTTCCTTCTAGGCTACTTCAAGGACAACATCTTGTGCCACTTCTGCGCCAGCATGATCAGCGGCTTGGTCACCACGGCCGCCTCCATGCCTGTGGACATCGCCAAGACCAGGTCAGGCCTCTTTTTGTTGTTGTTGTTGTAGAAAATATATGGAATTTCCCATACTTTTAAGACAGTGTGTATAATAATAACAATAACAATAACAATAACAATAATAATAATAATAATAATAATAATAATAATAATAATAAAGAGATAGGTATAGCAATGATAACAAATACAAAGCTTCTCTTCCCCACTCCCCAATGACATATAGTTCTGATCTACTGACCAGATGGGCAGGGTCTCCACTGACTGCCAGTGTGGCTTGTCGTGTTTATTGTTGGGACTCAGCCTGTGTGTGAACTTGAGCCTGAGTCTCTGATTGTATTGCCTAATGTTGATGCTAATGTTGATGGGTAGTGAGGCTGAAGTGATCAATGAGGACGAGGCTCAAGATGGAGACACTTTGGGCAGTAAAAATCCTGCAGGCTTTGATTTAGAGGCTTCAAGAGAAAGCCAAGTTCTCATGAGAAAGAAAATTCACTCCCTTTTCATCCTGACCCGAGCTTGCAAGATAACTTGACACCTAGTTGAATAAATGTGTTGTGGCTGAGCTATTTTGTGACGATGAGGACGATGGGATTCAGATTCCTGCTGGGATTCAGCTTCCTGGCTCTTTGTCTATGCCTCAAATCTCTGGGCCTGCTTCTGAGGCTCCCACAAGACAGTGCAGTGTCAACACAGCCGTTCCCACCAGAAAGAAATTTTAACGAAGGAGATAGCGAGCAGGTGCCTTCCCACGCTGATATCGAAAGTGTAGATAGTGACTTGACCCGGCAAGCTCGCCTTGATCTCCGGGTCAGGCAGAGTTCGCGTCTGGCCAGCAGACGAGAAGCCAGCTCGGTGAAAGGTCGTCGCAATGCTTTTATGATGACGAGAGCCTAATTTTTTCATGTTAGAAAACTATTTAGGCCTTTTGCAAACTCTGAGAAAGCGTCAGTTCAACCTAGCTCACTAGCCTGAAAGCTTCATGGAATAACCTTAGCCTGGAAAGCAGTACGCTTGGGATTTCTTGCATTGTGATTCATGGGGCAATTGCTTGTATTGCTTGTACCTGGGACTCTGGTTTGAACTTTGCTAATAGGATTGTGTCTCCTGTTTTTACCTGAAGGTCTTTGGAACTATATTCTGCATTTAACCTAAATCTTTGGAACTTTGCAATGCTTATTCTTTATTTTGACTTGGATTTTTTCCTCAATAAACTATAAAACTACAGCTCTTGTGTGGTGGTGTTTGGAAGCAAGGTGAAGCTTACTGTGAGTTGCAACAAAATGATAACAGCCACAGTTTGGAGAGAAGCCAGAACCACAGGGAGGCTCAATGTTTACGTAGGTCTGAGAGAATCCGACAACTGAAACCAAAGATTAGAGTTAGCCGGAATCAGTTTTTGGGATTTAAGAGTGCCCGTGAGGGAGATTTCCTCAGACCAAGCATCATTTAGAATCAAATACAAACCTTTTGGATTTTCCAGTTTCCAGTGGTCTGGTTTCTAAGGGAATTTATGGCTTCAAGTGAGATTAGCAGAGGGCTAATCTGTTCATGGATTTCTATTGAGAGTTTTCTGGACATTACTGCTTTCTCCTGATTGGGCTTCCTGATGCTGAGCGGAACTCTGGGAAATGTAGTTCAGGGCAGGGCCTTTTGCATTCTCCAACATCAGGATCCTTGCCTTCCCAAGCTACATTTCCCAGAATGCTTTGCTTTCTCCATCTCTTTCTCAGCGAATTCTGCTTTCTCCCTGATACTTCCCTCTAGGAAGCATTTTGGCTTTGCTTTTGCCTTTTGCATTCTCTGCCATAGGGCTCCTCATCTTCCCAAACTACATTTCCCAGAATGCTTTGCTTTCTCAATTTCTTTCCCAGCGAATTCTGCTTTCTCCCTGATGCTTCCCTCTAGGAAGCCTTTTTGGGTTTGCTTTTTCTTCCTTGCACTGAACATGAAACTGATTTTGGGGGGCTTCTGAGATTTACAAAACGTAAACGAAAAAGTTTTGGGTGAGTTTCGATTCTTACGTTTTTGTCAAGTGTCAGATATTGCATCGTAATTACGAATTTAACGAATTTGTTCCGACTTACGAAGACTAACAAAAACATTGCACAACCCTAGTAACTAATCCACTTAGGCAATCCAAGGGCAGGACTTGAGTTTATCGCCCTTTCACGGGGATATCCATTGTCCCGCTTCTGTGTTTGCAGGATCCAGAACATGCGGATGATCGACGGGAAGCCAGAGTACCGGAATGGACTGGTGAGTGCCTTTTTACTCGGTGTTAGCCTTGGGGCAATCCCACCTTTGTCGCCATTTATGTAACAAAATGCAGTTTGTGTTGTTTTAGGGAAGAGGGGAAACTGAATAATCTGCACCTTTGAGACTGTATTCCAGACATGGGCCAAGTTTGGCCCTCCTTGGAGGCGTTTTGCACTTCAACTCCCACAATTCCTGGCCTCAGGCCCCTTCCTTTTCCCAGAATACTCTGCTTTCTCCATTTCTTTCTAGCGAATTTTGCTTTCTTCCTGATGTTTCCCTCTAGGAAGCCTTTTTGGCTTTGCTTTTGCTTCCTTGCACTGAACATGAAACTGATTTTGGTGGCTTCTGAGATTTACAAAATGTAAATGAAAAAGTCTTCCCAGAATATTCTGCTTTCTACGTTTTTTTCCCAGCGAATTCTGTATTTTCCCTGATTCTTCCCTCTAGGAAGCCTTTTTGGCTTTCCTTTTGCATTCTCTGCCATAGGGCTCCTTGCCTTCCCAAACTACATTTCCCAGAATCCATTTCTTTCCCAGCGAATTCTGCATTCTCCCTGGTGCTTCTCTCTAGGAAGCCTTTTTGACTTTGCTTTTGCCTTTTGCATTCTCTGCCATAGGGCTCCTCGTCTTCCCAAACTACATTTTCCAGAATACTTTACTTTCTCCATCTCTTTAAAGCCCAGCGAATTCTGCTTTCTCCCTGATGCTTTCCTCTAGGAAAAGGAAAGGGCCTGAGGCCAGGAATTGTGGGAGTTGAAGTCCAAAACACCTCGAAAGAGGGCCAAACTTGGCCCATGCCTGATCTAGCCAATCTGTAAGCTCTGTTGTCTGCCTGCAATTCATGCGGGACGGAGAGTAAACAAAGACAGAGCCCTGCCCCCTCTCTCCGTTCTGGACTTCAGTCTCCTTAAGGCAATGGCAAAGTCCAGGCAGTGTCCGAAGTCTCCCTGGTGACCCAGCCAAGCGTGGCTTCGGCTCTTGCATGACGGACACTCGCAAGAAGACCGTGTCCCTCTGACACAGTGCGGCCAAACATTAACAAGTATATTGTCGAAGGCTTTCATGGCCGGAATCACTGGGTTGTTGTAGGTTTTTCCGGGCTATATGACCATGTTCTAGAGGCATTCTCTCCTGACGTTTCGCCTGCATCTATGGCAAGCATCCTCAGAGGTAGTGAGGTCTATTGGAACTAGGAAAAAGGGTTTATATATCTGTGGAATGACCAGGGTGGGACAAAGGACCTTTGTCTGCTGGAGCAAGGTGTGAACCTCTGAGGATGCTTGCCAAAAATGCAGGCGAAACGTCAGGAGAGAATGCTTCTAGAACATGGCCATATAGCCTAAAAAACCCGACAACAACCCAGTGATTCAAGCCATGAAAGCCTTCAACAATACAATAAAGGTATTATATTCCAGGCATGGGTCAACGTTGTCCCTCCCTCCAAGTGTTTTGGACTTCAACTCCCACAATTCCTAACAGTTGGTAGGCTGTTAGGAATTGTGGGAATTAAAGTCCAAAACACCTGGAGGGAGGGACCAAGTTGGCCCATGCCTTTGTTCTCTCGGACCTGCACACATAAGTCAATCAAGGGATGATCTGCATACCCACGTTGTGGGAGCTGGAATGCAAAACACTTGGAGAAATGTCCCCTTGGGACTGGACACTTGAGACAATTAAGGGGTCATCTGCATAACCACGTTATGGGAGTTGGAGTCCAAAACACTTGGAGGGAGGGCCTAAGTTGACCCATGCCTTTGTCCTCTTGGAACTGGACACTTAAGTCAACCAAGGAGTCATCTGCATACCCATGTTGTGGGAGTTGGAGTCTGAAACACCTGGAGGGAGGGCCCATGTTGGCCCCTGCCTTTGTCCTCTTGGAACTGGACACAAGTCAATCAAGGGGTCATCTGCATTCCCACATTGTGGGAGTCGGAGTCCAAAACACCTGGAGGGAGGGACAAAGTTGGTCCTCTTGGAATTGGACACATAAGTCAATCAAAGGATCATCTGTATACCCACGTTGTGGGAGTTGGACTCCAAAATACGTGCAGGGAAGGCCAAAGTTGGCCCATGCCTTTGTCCTCTTGATACCTCACACTTAAGTCAATCAAAGGGTCATCTGCATACCCACATTGTGGGAGTCGAATACACTTGGAGGGAGGGCTGAAGTTGGCCCATACCTTTGTCCTCTTGGAACTGGACACTTAAGACACTCAAGGGGTCATCTGCATAGCTACGTCGTGGGAGTTGGACTATAAAACATGTGAAGGGAGGGCCAAAGTTGGTCCTCTTGGAACTGGACACATAAGTCAATCAAGGGATCATCTGCATACTCAAGTTGTGGGAGTTGGAGTCCAAAATAGTTGGAATGAGGGCTGAAGTTGGTCTTTGCCTTTGTACTCTAAGAGTTAGACACTGAAGTCAATCAAGGGGTCATCTGCATACCCATGTTGTGGGAGTTAGACTTCTAAACACCTGGAGGGAGGGCTGGTTGGCTCGTGCCTTTGTCCTCTTGGAACATAAATTAATCAAGAGATCATCTGCATACCTACATTGTGGGAGTCGGAGTCCAAAACACTTGGAGGGAGGTTTGAAGTTGGCCCATACTTTTGTCCTTTTGGAACTAGATACTTAAGACACTCAAGGGGTCATCTGCATAGCTACGTTGTGGGAGTTGGACTCTAAAACATGTGAAGGGAGGGACAACGTTGGAACTGGACACATAAGTCAATCAAGGGATCATCTGCATACCCAGGTTGTGGAAGTTAGAGTCCAAAATAGTTGGAGTGAGGGCTGAAGTTGGTCTATGCCTTTGTCCTCTTAGAATTGGACACTGAAGTCAATCAAGGGATCATCTGCATACCCACATTGTGGAAGCTGGACTCCAAAACACGTGAAGGGAGGGACAAAGTTGGTCCTTTTGGAACTGGACACTTGAGTCAATCAAGGGGTCCTCTGCATACCCACGTTGTGGGAGTTGGAGCCCTAAACACCTGGAGGGAGGGACAAAGTTGGCCCATGCCTTTGTCCTCTTGGAACATAAATCAATCAAGGGATCATCTGCATACCCACGTTGTGGGAGTTGGAGTCCAATACATTTGGAGGGAGGGCTGAAGTTGGCCCATGCCTTTGTCCTCTTGGGACTGGACACTTTAGTCAATCAAGGGGTCATCTGCATACCCACATTGTGGGAGTTGGGAGTCCAAAACACCTGGAGTGAAGGCCAAGTTGGCCCATGCCTTTGTCCTCTTGGAACATAAATCAATCAAGGGATCATCTGCATACCTACGTTGTGGGAGTTGGAGTCCAATACACTTGGAGGGAGGGCTGAAGTTGGCCCATGCCTTTGTCCTCTTGGGACTGGACACTTTAGTCAATCAAGGGGTCATCTGCATACCCACATTGTGGGAGTTGGGAGTCCAAAACACCTGGAGTGAAGGCCAAGTTGGCCCATGCCTTTGTCCTCTTGGAGGTGGACACTTAAGTCAATCAAGGGGTCATCTACATACTCCCATTGTGGGAGTTGGAGTCCAAAACACCTGGTGGGAGGGACAAAGTTGGTCCTCTTGGAACTGGACACATAAGTCAATCAAGGGATCATCTGCATACCCAAATTGTGGGAGGTCGAGTCCAAAATAGTTGGAGTGAGGGCCCAAGTTGGCCCATACCTTTGTCCTCTTGGAACTGGACACTTAAGTCAATCAAGGTGTCATCTCCATAGCCACATTGTGGGAGTTGGAATCCAAAACACTTGGAGGGAGGGCCCAAGTTGGCCCATGCCTTTGTCCTCTTGGAGGTGGACACTTAAATCAATCAAGGGATCATCTGTATACCCAAGTTGTGGGAGTTGGAATCAGAAATGGTTGGAGTTGGCCCATGTTTTGTCCTCTTGGTACCGGATACTTTCAAGGGGTCATCTGCATCAGAGACCAAAACACCTGGAGGGAGGTCTGACGTTGGCCCATGCCTGTTCCCTTCTGCCTGCTGACCAGCGTGTCTCCTCTCTCCCGTGTGCCTTGCAGGACGTGCTGCTGAAGGTGGTGCGCTACGAGGGCTTCTTCAGCCTGTGGAAGGGCTTCACCCCGTACTACGCCCGGCTGGGGCCCCACACCGTCCTGACCTTCATCTTCTTGGAGCAGATGAACAAGTTCTACAAGAAGTTCTTCCTCAGTGCCTGATGTGGATTTGGGGTGGGGAGGGGGACCCCATGTTCGGGGCACACGGCACCCCTGTTTCTCTGAGGGGCAGCGGGAAAAGGAATGGCGTGTGCCTGCGTGTGCGTGTCTCCATCCACTGATGGTGAGTTTGGGTTGTGGAGCGGGAGAGAGAGACGTTATTTATTAGGAGGGGGGCAACTCCGGGCATTGCTGCTACCGCTGCTGCTTCCGTGGGAGGCTGCCTTGCCCCAAGCCAAACTGCCACCCCCTCCCATTGCATCTCACGATGGTGCTTCACGGCCCCTCTTCTCCCCCAACGATGCTTCCTGCTTAGTCAAACCAATCATGGTCTCCACCCCTGCGCCTGCCGCCAGTGAGGGAGGGAGGATGAAGAAGAAGAAGAGGAGAGCAGGCCCAGGACCCTTTTGGGGGGAGGGGGCTCCACCAGCACAAATATGCTTTCAGGTGTTGGGAATTGGGGGGTCTTGTCCTTGTCTCCTTTGGACGCTGGGAACCCCCACCTACGATTGTAAAAGCAATATAAACTGTGAAAAGGAAGCCCCAGAGTGTATTTTTCCCAACGTTTACCATTTCGTCTTACTCCCCGCGCGGGTCATGGAAACGTTGCGGCAGAATTGAATCATCACAACAATAAAATGCTTCTGTTTTGAAAAGTCGGGAATAATTTGAAGACCAAATACGACTCACACAAACACACACCCTCTCCGTAGAAAGGCTCAGTGCAGAGCGTCCCCTGAAGCAGCACACTGTTTTTGTGAGACTGTAGGATCTATGTAGCAATATTAAATAACCACTCACAAGCCGTTTTCGCTTTGAAATGGATCTATTGCTTGTTTCTCTGCAGCAAAGTAAGACACTACTGACTTTTCCCCACCACCACTTCCTTTTATACACCTTTCCTGCCCATCTCCCCCTCTGCTCAGTTTCCTTTTTAGGACTTGTTGCTTCACAAGTTCCAATACAAGGTTTCCAGCACCCTCTGCTGCCTTCAAAATGTCAGAGACAGAGAATTGATTCAGTCAGGATGTCATGGAGGGAATTTGTGATGTCTCCATGTTGTCAGAAATTGACTCCTGACAGTTTTTAATCTGTGGACTTTAATAATAATAATAATAATACTTTATTGATACCCCACCACCATCTCTCCAAGGGGACTCAGGGCGGCTTACATGGGGTCAAGCCCAGCAGTACAGCAAAGCAAATATACAACATAAAATACAAACAGTAAAATATAATCAAAATAAAAAATACTACTACTAATAATAATAATCTATAGAAATAAAAATGTAATGTTCGTTTGTGGGATTAACAGAACTCAAAAACCACTGGACGAATTGGCACCAAATTTGGACACAAGACACCTAACAACCCAATGTATGACTTTCACTAAAAAAAAAATATATGATTTTTGTCATTTGGGAGTTGTAGTTGCTGGGATTTATAGTTCATGTACAATCAAAGAGCATTCTGAACTCCAACAATGGTGGAATTGAACCAAACATGGCACACTGGACTCCCATGACCAACAGAAAATATTGGAAGGATTTGGTGGGCATTGACCTTGAGTTTGGGAGTTGTAGTTCACCTACATCCAAAGACTGTAGACACAAACAATGATGGATCGGGACCAAACTTGGCACAAATATTCCATATGCCCAAATATGAACATAGATGGAGTTTGGGGGAAATAGACCTTGACATTTGGGAGTTGTAGTTACTGGGATTTATAGTGCACCTACAATCACAGAGCATTCTGAACCGCACCAACGATGGAACTGAACCAAACTTGCCACACAGTTCTCCCATGACCAACAGAAAATACTGGAAGGGTTTGTTGGGCAGTGTCCTTTGGTTTGGGAGTTGTAGTTCACCTACATCCAGAAATCACTGTGGACTCAAGCAATGATGTATCTGGACCAAACTCTACACAAATACTCAATATGCCCAAATGTGAACACTGGTGGAGTTTGGGGAAAATATAATCTTGACATTTGGGAGTTGTAGTTGCTGGGATTTATAGTTCACCTACAATCACAGAGCATTCCGAACCCCACCAACGATAGAATTGGGTCAAACCTCCCACACAGAATCCCCATGTGGGCCACAGCAACGCATGGCAGGGGACCGCTAGTAGTAGTAGTAGTAGTAGTAGTAGTAGTAATAATAATAATAATAATAATAATAATAATAATAATAATACTTTATTGATACCCCACCACCATCTCCCCAAGGGGACTTGGGGCAGGTCAAGGCCAACAGTACAGCAAAGCAAATACACAACATAAAGTACAAACAGTGAAATATAATAATAATAATAATAATAATAATATACAAAAACAGTATAAATAAACACACCAACCAGTATAAGGTCACAGTGGTCACATGCCATAGCAAGATGTCCCTCCCACAAAGGCCAATTTTGTGTAGTTTAATCACCCTTTCCCAAGTGTATATGATAGAACGAATTAGGAAACGACGTTGATAACCCAGGAACAAAAATAGTGTTACCCAGAGCAAGAGGTGAGCCTTGGGAGTCTTGAGGGAAGCCCCCCCCCCCCCATATTCTCTCAGAGACAATACCAGAAAGAAAGAGCCACAAGATGCTGACCAGGCGTATGTTTACATTTGGGAACCAAGTCAGGAATTGCATGCAAATCCATCCACACAACTTGTTGCCGAGAGCTGATGGACAATTGGGGTGAGAGTCCCGGATGGGGTGGGCGGTCAGTGGGGGTCCTCCATTCCAGGGAAGGGGTCGTCCGGGGCGGTGTTGAGGAGCCCCATGTAGAAGATGGCGAAGGTCCCGATGGAGAAGAGCAGGATGGCCGCCCAGAAGCAGAGCTTGTCAATCACCTGCCCAATCATCACCCAGTTCTCCATCTCCTGCAAGGGAAAGGAAAGAGACCTCATATTGGGGGGGGGGGGTGTCCCACTGGAGACATTGTCATGGGATAGCAGACATGGTTTGCCCCCCATAGTGACCACCCTGCCCCCAAACAAAGCACCAATGTCCACTTTGTGCCATTTGAGAGGTTTCTTGAGGGGCTTCTAGACCCAGGTGACCACTTAGCTGAGAGATCTAAGGGTTGGTTTTGTGGGGAGCCAGGACCCCAATGTGATGAGTGGGGTTGGGGTCCAGCTAAGGGCCTACTAAGGCTCACCAAGGCTGAAGACACCATCCTAGAATTGAAACCAGTGGCATTATGGAGAAACCAAGGAGGTAAATATTGGATTAACTTGTGGTATGGGAAGTGCTGATGACCTAACCAACCTGAGAACATTTGCCACGTTTACGTGGTCAGAGAATAATTCTGTAAGTAAAGGCAGTCAGAAACAATGGGTCCTTACATTAGAAAGAAAACCAACATCTGTCCGGAACTGATGGAGATCCAGCCAATCGTAGCTGAATCCAAACAACAACCAAAATAGTACATAAAGAGACACTTAGAATCCTAGAGTTGGAAGAGACCTCGTGGGCCATCATCCAGTCCAACCCCATTCTTCCAAGAAGCAGGAATATTGCATTCAAAGCACCCCTGACAGATGGCCATCCAGCCTCTGCTTAAAAGCTTCCAAAGAAGGAGCCTCCACCACACTCCAGGGCAGAGAGTTCCACTGCTGAACGGCTCTCACAGTCAGGAAGTTCTTCCTCGTGTTCAGATGAATCTCCTCTCTTGTAGTTTGAAGCCATTGTTCCGTGTCCTAATCTCCAGGGAAGCACACCCACTGCCACCTAATCTATGAGGGAAGCCAGGCAACGATCAATATCAACCTAGGAGCTATTTTATAAAGGGACTATTAATTACAGAAGGCTTTATTCACTTGATAGCGTAGCGTTTACTTTCCTGGCTTGACTTTACTATTGCAGGCTGTTCAACTTAGGAGAAACTGTATCAGGCAAGGCTTGAGGAAATCAGTAACAAGTTTATTTTAACAGGAGTATAACAATGTATAACTGTTTCTTCAAAAGAGGCACAAATCTTGATGGTTACATTGGAAAGGTTTCATGAGTAAACTCAGGCAAACACTTCATAAGGTTTCACAGCTGGCACAACAGGCTTAAACCCAGCCAAACCTTGATTCTTAATTTAGAATCAACAACCCCCTTCTCTGCAACCACTTGGTCACCAATTGATTCCCTGAATCTCCACCAAGAGATTCAGTCTTTCCCTATAGCACACTGGCTACAGACACATTCCCTGAATCTCCACCCAGAGACTCAGTCCTCTCAGTAGCTCACCGGCTTACTGACTGACTTTTTAAAACAGCTGCCTCCTGAAGAGGCAGTTGGCTCCGTCCCTGTTGCTATGGCAACTCAGCTAACGCCAAGCCACCATCTCCAACAAAACATAATCCTCCATACTTACCATCCCTAAACTACTGTTTAAATTACACATAACCAAAGGAATAAAATTTACACATCGTCACAGGCTCCTCTTGGAAAAGTGTGTCTGATCTGTGAGGAATGCAGAGCCCGTCCACCCGCCTTCCTTCAATATGGGCAGAATAGGGGAGGACAGTGAGTATGACTGTTGAATGTATGTGGAGTGAATGCTGAATCGAGGAGGGCGGTGAGTATGACTGTTGAGTGTATGTGGAGTGAATGCTGAATCGAGGAGGGCGGTGAGTATGACTGTTGAGTGTATGTGGAGTGAATGCTGAATCGAGGAGGGCGGTGAGTATGACTGTTGAGTGTATGTGGAGTGAATGCGGAATAGAAAAGGGCGGTGAGTATGACTGTTGAGTGTATGTGGAGTGAATGCTGAATCGAGGAGGGCGGTGAGTATGACTGTTGAGTGTATGTGGAGTGAATGCGGAATAGAGAAGGGC
>NW_026847660.1:938850-955518 GCF_025583915.1 Anolis sagrei ordinatus | reverse complement strand
TATTTATATAGAAGATATACTAGCCATCCCCTGCCATGCGTTACTGTGGCCAAGTCTGTGTATATGTGTTTTGTGTGTGCATATATGTGTGTATACGTGTGTGTATATATTTGTGTATTTGTGTGGTTATGTGCATGCCTTGCAATGTATTTTTTTATTTATATAGAAGATATGCTAGCTATCCCTTGCCATGCGTTGCTGTGGCCCAGTCTGTGTATATGTGTTTTGTGTGTGTATATATGTGTATAGGTGTATGTATATATTTGTGTATTTGTGTGGTTATGTGCATGCATTGTAATGTATTTTGCTAGTATATCTTCTATATACACACAAATAGTATATAGAAGATATACTAGCTATCCCCTGTTACGCGTTGCTGTGGCCCAATCTGTGTATATGTGTTTTGTGTGTGCATATATGTGTGTATATATGTGTATGTATATATTTGTGTATTTGTGTGGTTATGTGCATGCATTGTAATGTATTTTTTATTTATATAGAAGATATACTAGCTATCCCCTGCCATGCGTTGCTGTGGCCCAATCTGTGTATATGTGTTTTGTTTGTGCATATGTGTGTGTATATATTTGTGTATATATGGTTTTGCACATGCATTGTAATGTATTTTTAATTTTTTGGCTTTTAAAGTCTCTTCTGCTGTGTTTTCCAGTGTTTTTATGAGTGATGGTCACTCATTGGCCTGAGAGGTGCCTTGTGTCCAATTTTGGTGTCAATTTGCCCAGTGGTTTTTGAGTTATGTTAATCCCACAGACGAACATTACATCTGTATGTATGTATGTATGTATGTATGTATGTATGTATGTATATCCCTGTGGAATAATGTCCAGGGTGGGGAAAAGAACCCTGGATCTGTGTAACACAAGTGTGAATATTGCAGTTAGCCAGTTTGATTAGTACTGAGTAGCCATGTAGCTGCAAAGTCAATCAGTGAGGGTCTCTGCATTGAGGTCGCCTGGCCTTTGTTGCCTGGAGACACCCTCTTCCGAAGATGCGATTAGCCACAGATGCAGGCGAAATGTCAGGAGAGAATGCTGCTGGAACTTATTGGCCAGACAGCCCAGAAAACTCACAGCAACCTTGAAAGGCTTCAACAACACAGTGTAATAATAATAATAATAATAATAATAATAATAATAATAATAATACTTTATTTATACCCCGCTCTATCTCTCCAAGGGGGACTCGGTGTGGCTTACATGAGGCCACACCCATCAGTGTTTATGATGAGCACATGCACCCTGTTGTAATAACACTATGTCCCAGAAGCCCCCTCCCCAAAGGCCTTCCTTGGAGACCCCTTAAAAGAGTGGGGGGCAACTCACTTCCCAATGAGGGGGACGCTGAGGGAGGTCTCGGGCACTTGCTGGGCAATCAGGAAGAGGAAGACGGTCTGGGCCAGCAGGACCGAGATGCTGACCGTGCACTTCTGGCCACCGGCTGCCAAAGAGAGGACGGTCAATGGGAGTGGACTGACCACCACAGCATCGCAGAGCTCAACTCCATCCTGCACAAGGCTGTAGTCCTCATCAAGGACACAGGTAGGCAGGAAAGCCCTCCCGACAGATGGCCATCCAGCCTCTGCTAAAAGGAGGAGGAGACTCCCAGGCAGTGTCTATGTTCTACTAAAATTGGAAAAGACTCCAAAGTCCACTCAACCCAACCCCATGGTGTCAATGCAGGAAGACATCATCCAAGCCCTCCCAGAAGATGGCCATCTAGCCTCTGCTGAAAGGAGGAGGAGACTTCCAGGCAGTGTCTATGTTCTACTACATTTGGAAAGGACTCCAAAGTCCATCCAACTCGACCCCATGGTGTCAATGCAGGAAGACATCATTCAAGCCCTCCCAGAAGATGGCCATCTAGCCTCTGCTGAAAGGAGGAGGAGACTTCCAGGCAGTGTCTATGTTCTACTAAAATTGGAAAAGACCCCAAAGTCCATCCAACTCGACCCAATGGTGTCAATGCAAGAAGATATCATCCAAGCCCTCCCAACAGATGGCCATCTAGCCTCTGCTGAAAGGAGGAGGAGACTCCCAGGCGGTGTTTATATTCTACTAAAATTGGAAAAGACTCCAAAGTCCACCCAACCCAACCCCATGGTGTCAATGCAGGAGGACATCACCCAAGCCCTCCCAGAAGATGGCCATCCAGACAATGCTAAAAGACCTCTAGAGAAGGAGACTCCAGGAGACTCTCTGGAATGTTGTGTTCGAGAGCCCCAAAGGCCATCCAGTACAACCCGTATTCCACCAAGGCAGGAAGACACAATCAAAGCCCTCCCAACAGATGGCCACCCAGCCTCTGCTGAAGAGCCTCCAGAGAAGGAAGGGGAAGGGGTCCCGCTGCCCAATATGGCTCACACTCAGCCGGGAGGAAGTAGACCAGGACCACCAGGGAGGAGATGAGGACGCAGGGGATGATGATGTTGATGATGTAGAAGAGGGGCTTGCGCTGGATGATGAGGAAGTAGTGCATCTCGGAGAAGCCGGGCGCCTCCTGCCCAGAGACCGGGGCCAAGAGCTGGCGGGCCGGGCGGTGCCGGATGGCCCACTCCCCATTCTCTGCAGGGAAACAGGAAAGGGTCAGAGGCCAAGAAGGAAGAGAAGGGAGGAAGGGGCCTGGCCACCGAGGAACAGAAATGGGGAGTCCAGTGCTGTGACGTGTTTGGGTCCCCGTTCAGGTGCCAAGAATATTGGGATGAGCGGCCGTGTCCCTCTATTACCAAGCAGCCCAAAATCCCCAACAACTCATTATCCCAGGTGTGGGCCAACTTCAGCCTTTCCTCCAGGTGTTTTGACTTCAACTTCCACAATCCCTAACAACCTACCTGGAGTTGAAGTCCAAAACACCTGTAGGGGTGAAGTTTGCCCATATGTAATCCAGACCTTGGACAATTTTGGTGGTCTTTCTCTGAGCATGGTCCAGTTTGTTTGCATCCTTCTTGCACTGTTTGCCCAGAACTGGACACAGGGTTGTTGTGACTGTTATGTTGCGTCTTTTGTGCATTGTCCACCCAGCAGGGTGATTGGATCAAATAAACCTGCTGCACAATCTCCTTGATTCCAGTGCTTGATTGGATAAAGTAGTCATGTGCTGGCTCTCTGCCATCGATGATACCTTGCTGTGATCTCTCTTCATTTTTAATCCATCGCCATCCTCTTTGTATGTCTTATTATGTTTGTATTTCACATACTAATTGCGGACCCGTAAATAGTTATAATATGTAGCAATGACTTAAGAATACATTTCCAAAGATGTTTGGATGAAAGCCAGAGCTGAAGTGTGCTCATTAAAGTGGTGAGCTACTACACAGGTGAAGAGGTTGTGCTATAAAATCTCTGCTAACTGTGACCAAGACTCTGCAGTGGTTTTTCTTTTTGGATCAGAACTGTTTGCCTTTGAGACGGTCTGTCCATTGCATAGCTGGAGGAGGACGTGAGAGGATTGATGAATGTGCCTACCTAGCTGGGGTGTTGTGTATGTTTACTCTTTCTAACCCCTGCGACAAAAGGGTCATGATAGCATTTGGAGGGAGAGACCCCTCACCCAAGTGTCACCTCCTCCCCCCCACCCCAGTTCACCTGTGAATGCAGCTGGGTCAATGATGATGTCCTTCACAGGGACCCCTGTGACGTCATCGGGGCCAAAGATCAGCTGCACTTCCTTGGCGCTGTATGTTTGCGATCTGGAAGGGAAAATATAAATATATAGATATTGGGGAAGGGTCTTCTGAGGGTCAGAAGCCACAAAGCTTGGCTGGGGCCAATCTGGGCAATGAGGGCAATCCTCATCATTGCCATCTCCTGAGCAAAGTCCCTTGGAAGAGGAATGAGGTGGGACCCCTGACCCATAGCCCCTCCCCCACGATTAAGGCCCCTCCTGACCGGAAGACCAAGGAGCAGTTCTGCCAGTCGAAGGGGAAGAAGGTGACCTCGATGGAGCAGGTGCTGCGGTAGATGGCCGGGGGCAGCCAGTACATGTAGCCCCCCTCGTAGATGAGCACGTTGGCTGAGTAGGCCACCTCAAAGTTGCCGTCAATGCTGTGGACACAGGCAAGAAGGCCATTGGACTCTGGGCGAAGGAAGGACCCCACCTCCAAACCTCATCTCAGCTCGATGACCACCTCCCCCCCCACTCCATGGGCCTCACTTGTTCTCCAGGACAATGTCCGGCAGCCAGACCATCTCTGCCGGGACCCGGATGGTGCCAATTCCCCCAAAGTCTGCGCTGCTGTAATTCAGGCGGTAGTCCACCCATTGCTGGGTCCAAGAAGAAGAAGGGAGGGCCAAAAAGCAGAAGAAGGGATGGTCAGTGGAGGACAAAGGCAAGGAGGTGGCACAAAAGTGGGTCTGGCCAACTTCTGACCAAATGGACTTCCTTAGGGTGCATTTTGGGATGGGAGTGCAGAGTGCCAATATGATGGGTTGTAGCTCCAAAGGCCTGGATTGGGAGTCACACTATCAACACCACCACCATCATCACTATCATCATCTTCATCACTATTACCACCACCACCACCATCATTACTCTTCTCTATCATCACCTTTGTCACCACCATCATTGCCATCACTATCATCACCTTCATCACTATCATCACCACCATCATTGCCATCACTATCATCACCACCACCACCACCATCATCACTTTCATCATCTTCATCACGATCATCACTTTCATCACCACCATCATCACCACCAACATCAACATCAAATCACCACCACTACCACCATCATTGCTCTTCTCTATCATCACCTTCATCACCATCACCATCATCACCTTCATCACTATCATCACCAGCATCATCACCATCACTATCATCAACACCAACATCATCATCAATATCACCACCACCACCACCATCATTACTCTTCTCGATCATCACCTTCATCACCACCATCATCACTATCATCACCATCACTATCATCACCACCAACATCATCATCACTATCATCTTCATCCCTATCATCACCATCATCACCACGACCATCATCACTTCATCGTCTACATCACTATCATCACTTTCATCACCACCATCACCACTACCATCATCACTATCATCATCAGTGTCATCAGCATCAAAACCCTCATCACCAATCATTACCATCATTATCACCATCGTTACGATCAACATCATCACTATCATCATCATGACCTTAATTACTATCATCATGATCATCTTTGCCATCATCTTCATCACCACCTCATCTTAATTACTATCATCATCACCATCACCATCACCATCATAATCATCACCATCACTTTCATCATCACCACCACCATCACTATTATCATGAGTGTCATCAGCATCATAACCCTCATCAGAAATCATTACCATCATTACCACCATCATTACCATCAACATCATCACTATCATCATCATAATCTTAATGACTATAATCATCACGATCATCATTACCATCACCTTCATCATCATCATAATCACAATCATAATTGCTATTATCTTCATCACTATCATCATCTTAATTACTTTCATCATCATTGTGATCATCTTCATCACTATCATCATCATCATCTTAATTACTATCATCATCACGATCATCTTTACCATCACCTTCTTCACTATCATCATCTTAATTACTACCATCATCTTAATTACTCTCATCATCACAATCACCATTACCATCATCTTCGTCACTATCATCATCTTAATTACTATCATCATCACAATCATCATTACGACCATCTTTATCACTATCATCATCTTAATTACAATCATTATCTTCATGATCATCATTACAATCATCTTCATCACTGTCATCATCATGGTCATCATCATCTTCACTCTAATCACCACCATCATCATCACCAACATCATAATTGTCATCATCCTAACTAATTATCATCTCTATCATCTCCATCATCTTTACCACT
Source organism: Anolis sagrei ordinatus (assembly GCF_025583915.1). NCBI lineage: Eukaryota > Metazoa > Chordata > Lepidosauria > Squamata > Anolidae > Anolis > Anolis sagrei. The sequence goes on along the minus strand of NW_026847660.1, from coordinate 949,604 downwards.
CTCATCAGCATCACCATCCTGGTCAACCAGTTAGGACCCATGAACAGAAGAAGAGCCAAGGGAGTGGGGACATATACAAGGTGACCATTAAAACATAGCCTCAATTTATATTGAAGAGGAAAGTAATGATGGGTGGAGGGAAAGGAGGGGAGACCCCACAGACCCTTTGCAGACCCCACTCCCCACTCCTCACCTGTGTGATCCAGACATTGGTGGTCAGCGTCTCTTCTTTCTCGTTCTGCAAAAAGAGATCCATCAGGCATGGGCCAACTTCAGCCCTCTCTTCAGGTGTTTTGGACTTCAACTCCCACAATTCCTAACAGCCTACTGGAGGGAGGGCCCAAGTTGGCCCATGCCTTTGTCCTCTTGGAACTGGACACTTGAGTCAATCAAGGGATCATCTGCATACCCACGTTGTGGGAGCTGGAACCCAAAAGTTGGCCCATGGCTTTGTCCTCTTGGAACTGGACACTTGAATCAATCAAGGGGTCACCTGCATACCCACGTTGTGGGATCTGGAGCCCAAAAGTTGGCCCATGTCTTTGTCCTCTTGGAACTGGACACTTGAGTCACTCAAGAGGTCACCTGCATCTCCACGTTGTGGGAGTTGGAGTCCAAAGCACCTGGAGGGAGGGCTCAAGTGGATGGGAGGGTGGGGGTCTTTCGGTGTGGATCTGGTCATGGGCTACAAGGATGTCCTACCAAGGAGATGAGGTTGGTGAGGGTCAGCTTGATGGACACCTCCAGGGCCTCCCCTCCATTGAGCACTGGCCGCACCGTCCGGTCATAGTTTGCAAAGAGGGTCTCCACCAGCCTCCGCTCCTCATTGGCTCCCACCGAGACTGCAGGAAGCGAGAGAGAAGGGCCCCATTGAGTCCAATCTAGCGCTCACCTTTTGGGGCTCAATGAGCTGGAGGAACTCAAGGAATTAGACATAACGATCACCATCATTGACGAACCTGCAAAACAGCCGTGCAAAGCAATGACAACTACCAATAGGCATGAACCAAAAGGTCCCTCTTTCAAAATATGATGGATAAGAAAAGCAACAATCATGAGCATGCTAAACAATCACAAATAACAACAGGAGCAATGATGACCCAAAGGCTCTGCTTCAATGGCAATGCAACTGCAAGGAAGAATAATAACAATAACAATTAGCAGAATACTCCCTCTTTCCATTTGTAATTAATTAAATCTCTATCTGTGTGTGTTTGTGTGTGTATATATGTGTGTGTGTGTGTGTGTGTGTGTGTATGTATGTATAAATGTAAAGTTTGTTTGTTGGAGAAACATAACTCAGAAACCACTGGTCAAAGTGACACAAAATTTTGACACAATACACCTAACAGTCTAACAAGTGTCCATCACCCCTAAACACACACACACACACAAAACCCCCAGTGGAACAGACTTAACCCCCCCCCCCAAATATACCATATATACATATACCCCCAAATACACACACACACACAAGTACACATTCATACACACACACATACGTATATATATATATGCAAAAGCACACACAAATATACACATATATACACACACCTATATACACACACACCTACACATGCACACACAAATATACATATATACACACATACATATACACATGCACACACATATACATATACACATACATACACACATGTATACACACAAATATGCATATAGACAAGCACACACATATACACAATGTGCATATGCACATATAAACACACAAATACGCAAATATATACACACATATACATATACACGTGTTGTTGTTGTTCATTCGTTCAGTCGCTTCGGACTCTTCGTGACTTCATTAACCAGCCCCTGCCAGAGCTCCTTGTTGGCCGACACCACCCCCAGCTCCTTCATATAAATACATATATACATACATATACATAAACACATGCACACACATATATACGCAATATGCAAGAAGACATATAAACACACAACTATATACGCACATATACACACACACACATACATATATACACCCATATATATCTACGCAAACATACATAAATACACAAATATATACAGACATAAATACATATATACACACACAAAACACATATACACAGACTGGGCCAATGCAACAGGGGATGTCTAGATGTAAATAATAACAATGACATTTTGCAATCATACATAACAACAGTCATGATGATTAGTCGGGGGGGGGGGGGGCTCTCTCGCCAGCCTCAATGTCAACAGCCAATCACAATCATAAGAATGAGCAAAATGCCCCACCTGGCAAAGAGCCATGCTAAGCAATTATAATAGGAAGAATAATTAGCAAAATACTCCCCCCACATCAACAACACCCCCGAAGCCCCTCCCTTTACGTACAGACGGCCCCCCAGAAGAGAAGGGCCCCCAAAGAGAGGTGGTGGCCCATTCCCCTTCTTCTTGGGTTGCAAAGGTCTTCTTCTGCTGCTCCAGAAAAGCAAAGGCTTGTTTTGGGGTGTGTGTGTGTGTGTGTGTGTGTGTGTGTGTGTGTGTGTGTGTGCAAAGGGAGGCTATTTTGGGGCTTCCAAAGGAGGGGGAGACACCGGATATTCCCCCCTCCTCTCCAAAGCAAGAAAGGCATGGGCACAGGTGGGGGTGTTTGCTTTCAACCCCCCCCCCCCCACACACACACACACACACACTCACACTTTCATATCCATTTGCTATGGGTCACATCCGGCACCTGTTTGCAAATAGATAGCTGGGATGCCTAGGAAGGAAGGCAAGGCAGGAATGGGACCCTCAAGGTCAAGGAAGAGGGTTCCCTTTCCCAAGGCTCTCTCTGTGTATGTATGTGTGTGTGTGTGTGTGTATATATATATGTGTGTGTGTGTGTATATATGCATACCCAAACAGTCTTACACCGAACACTGGAAAGGAAGTATTATTCCATCTGTCAACAAATGGTTGGCCAACTTGCTAAACTTTGCAGAGTTTGAGAAACTAATCTATATATATAAAAATGTTACGCTCGCTCGTGGGATGAACAGAACTCACAAACCACTGGACAAATGGACACCAAATTTGGACACAAGACACCTCTCAGGCCAACGAGTGACCATCACTCCTAAAAACACTGAAAAACAGCAGAAGAGACTTAAAAAGCCAAAAAATAAAAATAAAATTTACATTTCAATGCATGTGCAAAACAACATATTTACACATATACACAAATATACATATACACACACATACATATATACACCCATATATATCTACGCAAACATACATATATACACAAATATATGCACACACATCTATAAATATATATACACACAAAACACATACACAGACTCAGCCACAGCAATGCGTGGCAGGGGACAGCTAGTGTATATATATATATTAGGCTTGGGTAACAACGGAAAAATTTGTTTCTAAACTCGTTTAGTTTTTAGGGGGTCCATTGCGTTTTGTTTTTTTAAAGAATTTCGAATTTTTTCTTTAAAAGAATTCGAAATTTACAGAATTTTGTAAATTTCGAATTGATTCGTTAATGGCGGACGCGATTGCGCAATATGCTAAAAAAACCTCCAAATGGGACAGGGGGAACTTCTGAAGCTTCCCTCTCCCTCTGTTGTTGACTGTTGGTGTGATAAAACAAACAACAACGATATTATATTATATTATTATATATTATATTATATTATTATAATATTATTATTATATATTTATATTATATTTATATTATTATATTATATTTAGTATATTTTATTATTTATTATATATTATTGTAATATTATATTATTATAATTGTATATTATTATATTATTATTGTATATTATATATTAATATTATATTATATTATATATTATTATATATATTATGTATTATATTTATATTGTATTATTATCTTATATATTATTATCTTAAATATTATTATATTATATTATTATATATTATATATTATATATTATTATTATATTATATTGTTATTATATTATATTATTTATTATATTTTATTATATTATATTATATTATATTATTGTATATTAATATTATTATATATTATTTTATATTATTATTTTATATTATTATATTATTATATTATGTTGTTGTTGTTCATTCGTTCAGTCGTCTCCTCTGTTAGCATTCCATTAAATGGATTCTCTGTTAATTGATGTTTGCATTCTATTGTATATTATATTATATTATTATATTATTATATTATATATTATATTATCTTATGTTATTATATTAATATATTAATACATTATTTTTATTATTATCATTATTTTATTATATTATTATTATTACTATTATATTATATTATTGTATTAATATTATATTATTTATTAATATATCAATACATCATCTTATATTATTATATCGTTATTTTATTATATATTGTGTTATTTTATTTATTATTCTTTTATTATTGTTAAAACTATATTATTATTACTATTATATTATGTTATTGTATTAATGTTATATTATTTCTTCATATATTAATACATTATATTTTATTTTATTTATTATTATTACTATCATATTATATTGCTATATTATTACATTATCTTATATTATTATTATTACCATTATTATGGAAGGGTTCTGATTCACAACAGGCTGAATATCCCATACTATGGAGTTGCCTATAGGAATGCCTATTATTGTATTTATTATTATTATTAATTATTATATATATTATATATTATTATAATTATAATATATTATATTATATTATTATATTATAATTTTATATTATTATATTATATTATTTTTATATTATTATTATATTATATTATATTATAATTTTATTATAATTATATTATTATTATTTATATATTTATTGTATATTATATTATATTTTATATTATTATATTATTTTTGTATATTATATTATTATATATATTATATTATTATATTATATTATTTTATATTATATTATTTATATTATATTACAAAAATAATTACGGAATAATTACGAAAATTGGAAAAATTGTTTCGATTCTTAATTACTCCTCACACTATTCCTGCATGGCTCAATATCGGATCATAAGCTAATTTAAATACGAATTAATAACGAATTACGGAATTAACGAACGTAACCACCCAAGCCTAACATATGTGTGTGTGTGTGTGTGTGTTAGTTTGTGGGACACACATTATATCGGAGGTGACCCCCCCCCCAGAACTCTGCAAAAGATGGTTCAAAACCAAGGAATTCGTAGTTTTACCAAGGACACCAGGTTGGAATGATCCCATAATCCCCTATCTCTCCCCCATGTGGGAACCTAAGACTCTTTCCGTGGCCCCATATGGCAATGCCCCTGTAATCCACACTTTATGGACTTTTCTATGAACTTTTAGAAACTTTTTCCTCCCCAAGCCTCATGAAATTCCACTATGGTTTTTAGGCTTTCAATTGACTTTTTGGTGGGTGGGATGGGTTGATTTATTTTCCCTCTTTTATGAATGTATACCTTATGATATGCAGATGACACCACTCTGATGGCCGAAAGCGAGGAGGAGCTGAGGAGCCTTCTAATCAAGGTGAAAGAAGAAAGCGCAAAAGCCGGGTTGCAGCTAAACGTCAAAAAAACCAAGATTATGGCAACAAGAATGATTGACAACTGGGAAATAGAAGGAGAAACCGTGGAGGCAGTGACAGGGTTTGTATTTCTAGGTGCAAAGATTGCTGCAGATGCAGACTGTGGCCAGGAAATCAGAAGGCGCTTCCTTCTTGGGAGGAGAGCAATGTCCAGTCTCGATAAAATAGTGAAGAGTAGAGACATCAGACTGGCAACAAAGATCCATTGCCTAGTCAAAGCCATGGTCTTCCCTGTAGTCACCTACGGATGTGAGAGCTGGCCCTTCGGGAAGGCCGAGTGAAGGAAGATTGATGCTTTTGAGCTGTGGTGTTGGAGGAAAGTCCTGAGAGTGCCTTGGACTGCGAGAAGATCCAACCAGTCCATCCTCCAGGAAAGAAAGCCCGGCTGCTCATTGGAGGGAAGGAGACGAGAGGGAAAGCGGAAGTCCTTTGGCCACATCATGAGGAGACAGCAAAGCCTAGAGAAGACAATGATGCTGGGGAAAGTGGAAGGCAAAAGGAAGAGGGGCCGACCAAGGGCAAGGTGGATGGATGGCATCCTTGAAGTGACTGGACTGACCTTGAGGGAGCTGGGGGTGGTAACGGCCGACAGGGAGCTCTGGCGTGGGCTGGTCCATCAGGTCACGAAGAGTCGGAGACGACTGAACAAATGAACAACAACAACAACAATACCTTATGAACCCCATATTTATTTGACGTGTCAGGGCAACCAGTCAATTATATTACATTTCTAACAGAACAAAGCATAGATGTCTGTCTGTATAAAATATGAAATGCCACCTCTTCGTGACCCCAGCACACCAAAGATCTCAGGAAAATCTCATTTCCTGGGATAGATAATGCCCTGACTGAAAGGACTCAACAGAAACCTCTTGCGTGGACAACAGGACAAAGGGTACGATCTTTCAGACGTCGGAGATTTCCCATCCAGTGGTTCTCCACCTTCCTAATGCCGCGACCCCTTAATCCAGCCCCTCATGTTGTGGTGACCCCCAACCATAACATTGCTTTTGTTGCTACTTCATAGCAGTCATTTTCCTACTGTTATACATCATAATGTAAATATCTGATATGCAGGATGCATTTTCATTCACTGGACCAAACTGGGCACAAATACCCAAAAACACCCAAATGTGAATGCTAGTAGGGTTGGGGGAGGATTGATTTTGTAATTTGGGAGTTGTAGTTGCTGGGATTTATAGTTCACCTATAATCAAAGAGCATTCTGAACTGCACCAGCGATGGATGTGAACCTTATTTGCCACACAGAACTCCCATGACCAACAGAAAACACTGGAAGGGTTTGGTGGGTTTGGGAGTTGTAGTTCACCTATATCCAGAGAGCACTGTGGACTCACACAATGGTGGATCTGGACCAAACTTGGCACAAACACTCAATATGTGCAAATGTGAACACTGGTGGAGCCTGGGGAAAATAGACCTTGACTTTTGGGAGTTGTAGTTGCTGGGATTTATAGTTCATTACAATCAAAGAACATTCTGAACTCCACCAACGATAGAATTGGCTCAAACTTCCCACATGGCATCCCCATGACCATCAGAAAATACTGTGTTTTCTGATGGTCTTTGGCGACCCCCCTGACACCCCTTCGCGACCCCCAGGTTGAGAAACACTGAGAGGATGTGCCCCGTGGCAAATTCAGTCATTCTTCACCAAAGGGGATATCCTGCCTATGGGAGGATTTGGGTGCCCCCACTGCCTCACACACACACACACACACACACACACACACCTGTGGAATAATATCTGGGGTGGGAGAAAAAATCCTTGTCTCTTTGATGCAAGTGTGAATGTTTGCAATTAGCAATCTCTAATTAGCAATGCAGTCTCCATGAAGCTGCAAAGTCAATCAGATAGACACTTCAAGTCAATCAAGGGATCATCTGCATACCCGCGTTGTGGGAGTTGGAGTCCAAAACACCTGGAGGGAGGGGGGATGAGTTTGCATAGGTCTGTTCTAGCAAGTACTGTTACTCCTACTAGAATGCAGCTAAATACCAACTAGAGAGAACAAAAAGTAAACACCAAAGTAAAAGAAGTGTGGGTTGTAGGTTTTTCCGGGCTATATGGCCATGTTCAAGAGGCATTCTCTCCTGACGTTTCGCCTGCACCTATGGCAAGCATCCTCAGAGGTCGTGAGGTCTGTTGGAACTAGGAAAAAGGGTTTATATATCTGTGGAGAAGTCAGCCATAGCAGAGCACCTCATTTTTTGTGAGACTACCATGGCCAATGGGTTGTTGTAGGTTTTTTTCGGGCTATATGGCCATGTTCTAGAGGCATTTTCTCCTGACGTTTTGCCTGCATCTATGGCAAGCATCCTCAGAGGTAGTGAGGTCTGTTGGAAGTAGGAAAAAGGGTTTATATATCTGTGGAATGACCAGGGTGGGACAAAGGACTCTTGTCTGCTGGAGCTAGGTGTGAATGTTTCAACTGACCACCTTGATTAGCATATAATGGCCTGGCAGTGCCTGGGGCAATCTTTTGTTGAGAGGTGATTAGATGTCCTTGTATTGTCGGAGGCTTTCATGGCCGGAATCACTGGGTTGTTGTAGGTTTTTTCGGGCTATATGGCCATGGTCTAGAGGCATTCTCTCCTGACGTTTCGCCTGCATCTATGGCAAGCATCCTCAGAGGTAGTGAGGTCTGTTGGAACTAGGAAAATGGGTTTATATATCTGTGGAAGACCAGGGTGGGACAAAGGACTCTTGTCTGCTGGAGCTAGGTGTGAATGTTTCAACTGACCACCTGGATTAGCATTTAATGGCAAGAAGGCACAATTAAATCCCTCCCAACAGATGGCCATCCAGTCTCTGCTTAAAAACTTCCAGGGAAGGAGGCTGTTATGAATGAGTGGATGGAGGATCCACCCTCCTTGCCCCCCCCCACTCCATCTGTCCCTCCCTGATAAAACCCAACAGCTTTTCCTTGGAGCTAATAATAGTGGTCTGAGGATGACCGCAAGGAGGGGTCCGGTCTATCAGGAGGCCGAGGACGGAGCCTGCGGTCGGACACTCAAAATAAGGAGGGGAACCAACCAACATATGCTCAGGAAATTGGAGGGGGGGGGTCACTAATGAGAGCAGTGTTGCATTGCTGCAAGAGGCCAATGCACAGAGTAAATTACTTGCTTGGACTACAAGTCCCATAACCCCTATTGGGAGGTCACTAATGCAACGAATTTGCATTGCTGCAAGAAGACAATGCACAGAGCACCAGAGCCTTCGGGGCATTACTTACTTGGACTACAAGTCCCATCACCCCAAAACAGGAGTCACTAATAGGACCGGTTTGCTGGGCTGCAAGAGGCGAATGCATAGAGCAGAGCCTTTGGGAAATTACTTACTTGGACTACAAGTCCCATCATCCTGAAAGCTGGAAAGCGGGGGTCAGAAACTTGACCAGTTTGCAGGGCTGCAAGAAGCCAATGCGCAGAGCAGCAAAGCCTTTGAGAAATTACATACTTGGACTACAAGTCCCATCATCCCCAATGACAGGGTCACTAATAGAATCAGTTTGTTGGGCTGCAAGAAGGCAATACATGGATCAGCAAAGCCTTTAACAGATAATTTGTTTGGATTACATGTCCCATCTTCCCCAGGGAAGGCTCAGTAATGAAACCAGTTTGCTGGGCTGCAAGAAGCCAATGCACAGAGCAGCAAAGCCTCTGAGAGATGACTTCCTTGGACTACAAGTCCCATCATCCCCAATGATGGGGTCACTAATGGAACCCACTTGTCAGGCTGCAAGAAGCCAATGCACAGAGCAGCAAAGCCTTTGAGAGATGACTTGCTTGGACTACAAGTCCCATCATCCCCAATGACAGGGTCACTAATAGAATCAGCATGTTGGGCTGCAAGAAGCCAATGCACGGATCAGCAAAGCCTCTGAGAGATGATTTGCTTGGACTACAAGTCCCATCATCCCCAATGATGGGATCACTAATGGAACCCACTTGTCAGGCTGCAAGAAGCCAATGCACAGAGCAGCAAAGCCTCTGAGAGATGATTTGCTTGGACTACAAGTCCCATCATCCCCAATGATGGGATCACTAATGGAACCCACTTGTCAGGCTGCAAGAAGCCAATGCACAGAGCAGCAAAGCCTTTGAGAGATGACTTGCTTGGACTACAAGTCCCATCATCCCCAATGACAGGGTCACTAATAGAATCAGCATGTTGGGCTGCAAGAAGCCAATGCACGGATCAGCAAAGCCTCTGAGAGATGATTTGCTTGGACTACAAGTCCCATCATCCCCAATGATGGGATCACTAATGGAACCCACTTGTCAGGCTGCAAGAAGCCAATGCACAGAGCAGCAAAGCCTCTGAGAGATGACTTCCTTGGACTACAAGTCCCATCATCCCCAATGATGGGATCACTAATGGAACCCACTTGTCAGGCTGCAAGAAGCCAATGCACGGAGCAGCAAAGCCTCTGAGAGATGACTTCCTTGGACTACAAGTCCCATCATCCCCAATGATGGGATCACTAATGGAACCCACTTGTCAGGCTGCAAGAAGCCAATGCACGGAGCAGCAAAGCCTCTGAGAGATGACTTCCTTGGACTACAAGTCCCATCATCCCCAATGATGGGATCACTAATGGAACCCACTTGTCAGGCTGCAAGAAGCCAATGCACGGAGCAGCAAAGCCTCTGAGAGATGACTTCCTTGGACTACAAGTCCCATCATCCCCAATGATGGGATCACTAATGGAACCCACTTGTCAGGCTGCAAGAAGCCAATGCACGGAGCAGCAAAGCCTCTGAGAGATTATTTGCTTGGACTACAAGTCCCATCATCCCCAATGATGGGGTCACTAATGAAACCAGTTTGCTGGGCTGCAAGAAAACAATGCACAGAGCAGCAAAGCCTTTGAGAAATTACTTCCTTGGACTACAAGTCCCATCATCCCCAATGACAGGGTCACTAATAGAATCAGCATGTTGGGCTGCAAAAAGCCAATGCACGGAGCAGCAAAGCCTTTGAGAGATGACTTGCTTGGACTACAAGTCCCATCATCCCCAAGGGAAGGGTCAGTCTTGAAACCAGTTTGCTGGGCTGCAAGAAAACAATGCACAGAGCAGAGCCTTTAGGGAATGACTTTCTTGGACTACAAGCCCCATCATCCCCAAGGGACTTGTAATCCAAGCAAGCGGCTTGGACTACACGACC
>NW_026847660.1:866350-933850 GCF_025583915.1 Anolis sagrei ordinatus | reverse complement strand
GACATACTGTGTTTGTGTCAGTAAAATAATAATAATAATAATAATAATAATAATAATAATAATATCCAGCATATAGATCTCGTTTGCTGTGACATACTGTGCTTTTGTGTCAGTAAAATAATAATAATAATAATAATAATAATAATAATATCCAGCATATAGATCTCGTTTGCTGTGACATACTGTGCTTTTGTGCCAGTAAAATAATAATAATAATAATAATAATAATAATAATAATAATATCCAGCATATAGATCTCGTTTGCTGTGACATACTGTGCTTTTGTGCCAGTAAAATAATAATAATAATAATAATAATAATAATAATATCCAGCATATAGATCTCGTTTGCTGTGACATACTGTGCTTTTGTGCCAGTAAAATAATAATAATAATAATAATAAATAATAATAATAATATCCAGCATATAGATCTCGTTTGCTGTGACATACTGTGCTTTTGTGCCAGTAAAATAATAATAATAATAATAATAATAATAATAATAATATCCAGCATATAGATCTCGTTTGCTGTGACATACTGTGCTTTTGTGCCAGTAAAATAATAATAATAATAATAATAATAATAATAATAATAATATCCAGCATATAGATCTCGTTTGCTGTGACATACTGTGCTTTTGTGCCAGTAAAATAAAATAATAATAATAATAATAATAATAATATCCAGCATATAGATCTCGTTTGCTGTGACATACTGTGCTTTTGTGCCAGTAAAATAATAATAATAATAATAATAATAATAATATCCAGCATATAGATCTCGTTTGCTGTGACATACTGTGCTTTTGTGCCAGTAAAATAATAATAATAATAATAATAATAATAATATCCAGCATATAGATCTCGTTTGCTGTGACATACTGTGCTTTTGTGCCAGTAAAATAATAATAATAATAATAATAATAATAATATCCAGCATATAGATCTCGTTTGCTGTGACATACTGTGCTTTTGTGCCAGTAAAATAATAATAATAATAATAATAATAATATCCAGCATATAGATCTCGTTTGCTGTGACATACTGTGCTTTTGTGCCAGTAAAATAATAATAATAATAATAATAATAATAATAATATCCAGCATATAGATCTCGTTTGCTGTGACATACTGTGCTTTTGTGCCAGTAAAATAATAATAATAATAATAATAATAATAATAATAATATCCAGCATATAGATCTCGTTTGCTGTGACATACTGTGCTTTTGTGCCAGTAATAATAATAATAATAATAATAATAATAATAATAATAATATCCAGCATATAGATCTCGTTTGCTGTGACATACTGTGCTTTTGTGCCAGTAAAATAATAATAATAATAATAATAATAATAATAATAATAATAATATCCAGCATATAGATCTCGTTTGCTGTGACATACTGTGCTTTTGTGCCAGTAAAAATAATAATAATAATAATAATAATAATAATAATAATAATAATAATATCCAGCATATAGATCTCGTTTGCTGTGACATACTGTGCTTTTGTGCCAGTAAAATAATAATAATAATAATAATAATAATAATAATAATAATATCCAGCATATAGATCTCGTTTGCTGTGACATACTGTGCTTTTGTGCCAGAAATAATAATAATAATAATAATAATAATAATAATAATAATAATAATAATCCAGCATATAGATCTCATTTGCTGTGTCATACTGTGTTTTTGTGACAGAATAATAATAATAATAATAATAATAATAATAATAATAATAATAATAATAATTGTTCACTGATGGGTCTGTGGACAATAATAATAATAATAATAATAATAATAATAATATCCAGCATATAGATCTCGTTTGCTGTGACATACTGTGTATAATAATAATAAAAACCCACTCTAAAATTGCACATGCTCAGGAAGACACCATTCAACCCCTCCTGACAGATGGCCATCCAGCCTCTGATTCAAAGACCGAAATTGGATTCTGAATCATAGCCTTAGACGGGACCCCCAAAAGCCATCCTGTTTTCATGTTTGCACATTTGTATTATATTTTGAAATTGTTTGCTGATGCTTTTATGTTAAGCTGCTTTGGAGTCTCTTGCAAGAGAAATAAAGCGGGGTATAAATAGGCAATAATAATAGTAATAATAATAATAATATAAAAATAAATAAATAATAATAATAATATAAAAATAAATAATAATAATAATAATAATAATAATAATATAAAAATAAATAAATAAATAAATAAATAATAATAATAATAATAGTCCTAGGCACTTGGGAAATGTCTGACGTGTGATCCAATACAACAGCCAGTAGAGTGTCTGCTGTGGAATTGTCTTGTGTTTCTAATAATAATAATAATAATAATAATAATAATAATAATAATAATATAAAATAATATAATAAATATAATAAATATAATAAATATAATAATAATCCTAGACACTTGGGAAGTGTCCAACATGTGATCCAATACAACAGCCAGTAGAGTGTCTGCTGTGGACTCATCTTGTGTTTCAAATAATAATAATAATAACAACAACAACCCACTCTAAAATTCTATTGCTTGGACTCCAAGTCCCATAATCCCCAAGAGGGGGGAGGTTCACTAATGCAATTAATTTGCTGAGATGCAAATGCACAGAGCAGAGTCCTTGAGAAATTATTGACTTGGACTGCAAGTAGAGTGTCTGCTGTGGACTCATCTTGTTGTGTTTCTAATAATAATAATAATAATAATAATAATAATAATAATATAACCCACTTTAAAACTCTATTGCTTGGACTCCAAGTCCCATAATCCCTAAAAGGGGGGAGGTTAACTAATGCAATTAATTTGCCGAGATGCAAATGCACAGAGCAGAGCCTTTGAGAAATTATTTACTTGGACTGCAAGTCCCATCATCCCCCAAGGGAAGGGTCAGTAATGGGACCGGTTTCCTGGGCTGCAAGAGGACAATGCACAGAATAGCAAAGCCTTTGGGAAACTCCTGACAGATGGCCATCCAGCCTCTGCTCGAGGAGGACATCTCTCTCTCTCTCTCTCTCTCTCTCTCTCTCTCTCTTTTCCTGGTGCCTGACTTCCTCTTCCTCTCCTCGTGCCCCAGATGCAGCTGGTCATCCTGGCCTGGCTGTTGTCCATCGCTGCGGCCGCTCCCTCCCCTTGCGAGTCAGAGATGAACAAGATCAAGGACCTGCTGCAGGTGAGCTGCGAGGACCGAGGCTTGACCGCCCTCCCTGCGGGGCTGCCTCCGGACACCGGCCTCCTGTTCCTGACCTCCAACTGCTTCGAGCACTTCTCTTTGGCCACCTTACTGCCGTTTGACCAGCTGACCGAGCTGGACCTCTCCAACAACAGCCTGGCCACCTTGGAGACCCAGGCCAAGTCCCCACTGGCGGCCCTCCATAGCTTGTTTCTCTCCCACAATGCCTTGGGCTCCTTGCCCGCCTTGCACGGCCTCCCCGCCTTGACCCGCTTGACCTTGGGCCACAATGGTCTGGAGAGACTGCCCGAGGGGGGCTTCAAGGAGGTGAAGGGCCTCCAGGAACTCCAGCTGCAAGGAAACCGTCTCCGGCAATTGCCCACCGAAGTCTTCCGAGGTCTATCCGACCTGAAAGACCTGGACCTTTCGGACAATGAGCTGGAAGAGCTTCCGGCGGAGCTGCTGTCCGGTCTGAGCGCACTGGAGATCCTGCGGCTGGAGCGGAACCGCCTGCGCCACGTCCCAGAAGGCTTCTTCCCGGAGGAGAACACCTTCGCCTACGTCTACCTGGTGGGAAACCCCTGGCGCTGTGATTGCGACCTCGTCTACCTGCGGGAGTGGCTGAACGACAACGAGTTTGCCGTCTACACGCGGGCCCAAGTGGGCGAGAAGGAGGTCACCGAGAACGAGCCCGAGAGTGTCCGCTGCCAGGCTCCGGCCAAAGAGAAGGGCACCCCCGTTATGCACTTCCAGTCTCAGTGCCGGACGCTTGGGGACAGCGATGGAGGGGCGAAAGAGGAGGATGGAGGAGAGGAGGAGGGTCATCCCAGCAGCCCCTTGACCACCACGGCGTCCTCCACCATGGCCGCAATCGTCCCCACAACTACCATGACACCACACTTGACCTCTGCCATGCCCATTGCCACGACCTTTGCTCCCAAGACCACAGCTCTGACCCCAGGTGTCCCCTCAACAATGTCTGCTATCCCTTCGACGCCTACAACAAGTACTATGTCCTCTCCAAGGTTCACTACCAGACCCACCACCCCAAGGCCTCCAGCCACAACTTTTGACCCCAGCACCACTCTGACCCCAGGTGACCCCTCGACGACTTTCACCACCCCTTCGGCACCTATGACCACCACTACATCCCAACCATGGTTCACTACTGGACACTCCACCACAACAGCCAGCACCACTATGATCCCGGATGAACCCACAATGACTTCCACCACCCCTTCGGCACCTACAACCACCTCTATGTCCTCTCCAAGGTTCACTACTGGACACTCCACCCCAAGGCCTTCAGCCACGACCTTTGACCCCAGCACCAACACTGCTCTGACCATGTCCTCCACTT
The DNA here is from genome assembly GCF_025583915.1 of Anolis sagrei ordinatus. NCBI lineage: Eukaryota > Metazoa > Chordata > Lepidosauria > Squamata > Anolidae > Anolis > Anolis sagrei. The sequence goes on along the minus strand of NW_026847660.1, from coordinate 929,296 downwards.
TGGTGCCTGTGCCCACATCTGCCTCCTCTCCAGAGACCACAACTGGACCCTTGACCACTTCTATGCCCACAACCACATGTGTGGTCCCTCCCGCCCCCACTGCCCACTGCCTCTGCCCAGCCACTGCCCACCATCGCAGCCCCCTCCGCCACCGCCGCCCTCGTCTGACCTGGGGAGGCTGGCTGTCCAGCCACTGCTGCCCGCTCCGCCTGGCGCTGTACTTGTTCTGCCTGGTGTTGGTGGCCCTGCCCTCCTTGGCCCTGCTCTGTGTCCTGTGCTGCGGCCATCACCCCCACCGGTCAGCCCTCCAGCACACCCCAGAGGCCCACCTGCTCAGGTACCAGCCGCTCCGGGCAGAAGTGGAGTCTCAGGAACCATGGGTTGGTGGCGGAGCATTGTCCGGGCACCCGACCTTCCGCGTCTGCAAGACCTTCCCGGTGGGCCATGTCTCCTGGCTCCTGGTCAGTCTGCCGGCCAAACCAGCCAGGTCAGAGAGGTCACAGAGGGAGAGTCGACTGTCCTGCTACAGTGTGGGTCGCGGGGGAGACGCCCTGGGGGCCGTGAGGGTCCGCTATACCACTGCCTCCTTATAGGGCTCTTCAATGGGGGTCTCAGGGCTGGGAGGGACCCCCAAAGGCCATCTAGTACAACAAACATCTCCTGTAATTGGGGCTGAGAGTCCAAGGGTCTCAGGACTGGAAGAGACCCCCAAAGGCCAAGTAGGTAGAATAATTAAATATATAGAATCATATAGTTGGAAGAGACCATATATAGAACCATAGAATAGATTAGATACCACTATTTACTCGAATCTAATGCTCACCTAAATGATCTCGGCCAAAATTAAGGCGCACATTAGATTCACATAATATAGTCATCAGAGAGGAGATTCCATCTGAACATTAGAAAGAATTTCCTGACTGTGAGAGCCGTTCAGCAGTGGAACTCTCTGCCCCGGAGGGAGTGTGGTGGAGGCTCCTTCTTTGGAAGCTTTTAAGCAGAGGCCGGATGGCCATCTGTCAGGGGTGATTTGAATGCAATATTCCTGCTTCTTGGCAGAATGGGGGTGGACTGGATGGCCCCGGAGGTCTCTTCCAACTCTTTGATTCTTTGAATCTATGATTCTTAGTGGAAAAAGGTGCTCCAGGATCTGCACCTGGAGCTCCTGTTTGAGGGACCTCATATCTAATATAACGTCTCAATGGGATTTGTAGTTTTCTGAGGCACCCGCATCCTTTGGCAGTTTGCTTTGCAATTGTCCTAACACTTGTTTTCAAAGAAGGAATCCTACGCAGGCAGAAACTGTGATGCACTTTTTTTGGCCAAATTGCCTATTATTATTATTATTATTATTATTATTAATAATAATAATAATAATAATACCCCACTTTTTCTCTCCACAGGGTGACTTAATGAAGAGTGCACTTTTTGCTGCTATGCATTATATTCAGCAGCACATACTTTATTTGGTTTCGGGATTTTGAAAATTGAGGTGCGCATTAGATTCGATGGTGCATTAGACTCGAGTAAATACGGTATATAGAATAATAGAGTTTGAAGCAACCATAGAATATGTTAAATATATAGAATCATAGCTGGGAGAGATAAAGGGAAGCACCTCTCACATATTTATACATGGCTATCATATCCCCTCTCAGCCTTCTCTTCTTCAGGCTGTACATGCCCAGCTCCTTAAGCCGCTCCTCATAGGGCTTGTTCTCCAGACTAAAATGATAAAAGGTCTGGAGAACAAGCCCTATGAGGAGCGGCTTAAGGAGCTGGGCATGTACAGCCTGAAGAAGAGAAGGCTGAGAGGGGATATGATAGCCATGTATAAATATGTGAGAGGAAGCCACAGGGAGGAGGGAGCAAGCTTGTTTTCTGCTTCCTTGGAGACTAGGACGCAGAACAATGGCTTCAAACTACAAGAGAGGAGATCCCACCTGAACATGAGGAAGAACTTCCTGACTGTGAGAGGCGTTCAGCAGTGGAACTCTCTGTCCCAGAGTGTGGTGGAGGCTCCTTCTTTGGAAGCTTTGAAACAGAGGCTGGGTGGCCATCTGTCAGGGGTGATTTGAATGCAATATTCCTGCTTCTTGGCAGAATGAGGTTGGACTGGATGGCCCAGGAGGTCTCTTCCAACTCTTTGATTCTATGATTCTATGATTCTTGGGGTCCAGCTGAGGCAGAGGATCTGTGGGAATCTCAAGGAGGTCCCATCAAGGTGTTGCTGGGATACGCTCAGGTCTCTGTTTGGGTGCCAAGAAGCAAGGAGATCATTCAACAGGTTTATTTGAACAAACCTCCCTGCTGGGTGGACAAAAGAGAAAGTGCCACACTGAACTGAGACGCAGCTCTGTTTGATAGTGAACACCTTGAGCGTGCGCACAGGCTAATTTCATTTGAACCATGCCTTGCCTTTATCTCTTCCTTTGTGCCTTTGGCACCAGTCCTTATCGGTATTTGTCAGTATATGTTAAAGTATGTAGTGTGTTTTAAATGTAATTTCATGCAGTAGAAATATGGATGCCACAGGATTGTATTGCTGTGATGTCTATGTTTGAGGCTGTGAGAAAGTAACCCTGAGACACTCTCTGTCTGGAGTTGTGAGAAAATTGGGGAGTATCTGGTATCTGCCAAACAGCTGCAGAATTGTTTACACTTCTACTTCATAGAATCATAGAATCAAAGAGTTGGAAGAGACCTCATGGGCCATCCAGTCCAACCCCATTCTGCCAAGAAGCAGGAACATCGCATTCAAATCACCCCTGACAGATGGCCATCCAGCCTCTGTTTAAAAGCTTCCAAAGAAGGAGCCTCCACCACACTCCAGGGCAGAGAGTTCCACTGCTGAACGGCTCTCACAGTCAGGAAGTTCTTCCTCGTGTTCAGATGGAATCTCCTCCTTTGTCCTGTGTATTTCATGTCTGGTTGCTTACTGGAATGGATGTGTTTTGAAACTACTCTAAGTAAATTGAACCTGCTTTGTAACCAGACATCTCCAGAGTTCATGTTTTCTTCTAAGCCTGTGCAAAACTTCCGATAACGCTAACAGTATTGTCTCAGCAGTAGTTTCCCTTTCCTTGCACCTGCGTGTCACTGGGCAGTGCCTTCTGAATGTTTTCGGCTGATAACAATTGTGGTAGTTGAAGTCCAAAATGTTAGATAGATAAAACACTTAGGAATGCACTCACTGTAACCCTATTGTGTTAAACTAGTGGAAAATACAGTTCGAATGGACATGTGATCACACACCTACTAAAGAGTTAATTGGGTGATGATGGGACATCCTAAAGAAGCTGAATCATGACCATGGAAGTTATTGCATTAGGAAATACTCAGTTTCTGAGACTGCGAGAATGATTTCAAATAGGTCCCATCACATGCTGTGTGCCCCATCCCATCAGTATTCTGTTGAAATTCGTCTGAAGATTATTTGCAGACGGAACTCTAATTGTGTTTTTTAGAGATATTACGGATATTTCTGTTGCTGAAGAGCTGGTTTCGTGTATGATAGGAAAATCTCTCTGCATCCCATCAGCAACGATATGTCTTAAAAGGTCATAGAGTGATGCAGGGGGTGTTTTGAATGGATTGGGAGGAGCCAGCCTTCCATCGAATGAGCTAAAATGCAGTATAATCAGGTGTGATGAGGAGAGTATGCATCCCATCTCAATACATATGGAGTGCATACTGATATAAACAGATGTCCCATGTGATACTCATGACGCTTTTGTCCCTGGTTGACGAGCGGGTGTGCATTCTTTCTCTTGCCACGATTCTCTTGCTTCTCACGGTACACCGGTTGTGTTGTGAGTATACCTCTGCATGGTTGAGGGGAGATCAGGGGATCCCGATGTGCGAGTGTATATTTGTGCAAAAAGCAACGTGTCAAGATTAAAAGCCTCCACTGAGTTTGGACAAAAGCGGAGTTTTCTTAAACAGTGAGTGGCACATTGGGCTGTACTGTAAAACTCTGCTGACCACTGATAAGGACTCTGCTATGTATAGGTTTATTTTTATAGCTTGCCACTGAGACAATTGATCCGGTGCAGAGTATATTTAGGGAGGGAATAATTGAGGAAGGAGAAAACTATAAATCAGGCACCATCCTGCCTTCGACACAAAATACAAAGCACCTGCTGAGTTTGTTTAAGTTATGGAAGGGACCCCCAGAGGTCATCCAGTCCAACCCTTTTCTGCTCTGCAGAGCCACCATGCAAACCCTCCCAACAGATGTCCATGCAACCTCAATCCAAAAGCCTCCGGGGAAGGAAGGCGGCTCCACCAAACTTCCAAATGAGTGGCAGATTCGACTTTCAAACGAGAGTTTTTTTCCTAATAACATTTAATAACAAAATTTGCAAAATGTTCCGTTCCTGGTTTGAAAATGCTATTCCTATTTAATTGTGCGGTCCTGACTTGTTTTTTGTGGCTGCCACAAACTACGTTGTAATTGGTTGAGACTCGATGATGAGAAATTCACTGGAAAATTAGAGCAAAATGGGCAAGTTCCGGCAGTTTAATACATTTCCCCCATGTTTTAATGATAGACTCAATTAGGAAATGACATTGATTACCCAGGAACAAAAAATCAGTGTTTCATAGTGTAATGCAGGCCCTCCCTCCAGGTGTTTTGGACTCCAACTCCCATAATTTCTAACAGCCGGTAGGTAGTTAGGAATTGCGAGGGTTGAAGTCCAAAACACCTGGAGGGAAGGCCCAAGTTGGCCCATGTCTTTGTCCTTGTGGAACTGGTTAAGTCACTCAAGGGATCATCTGCACACACACATTGTGGGAGCTTGGAGTCCAAAGCACCCGGAAGGATAGTAGTGGACAAGGCAGCCCGAAGAAGCATTCCCATAGGTCCAGCACGGGCCAACTTTGGTAGGAAGTAAGGAATTGTGGGAATTGAAGTCCATGTCTTTGTCCCCTTGGAACTGGACACAGGGGGAGATAGGGCGGAATATTTGTATTCCGCCCTATCTCCCCAAGTGGACTCAGGACGGACACTTAAATCAACCAAGGAGTCATCTGCATACCCATGTTGTGGTAGTTAAGAATCCAAAACACCTGGAGGGAGGGCTGAAGTTGGCCCATGCCTTTGTCCCCTTGGAACTGGACACTCAAGTCAACCAAAGGGTCATCTGCATACCCACGTTGTGGGAGTTGGAGTCCAAAACACCTGGAGGGAGGGCCAAAGTTGGCCCATGCCTTTATTCTCGTGGAACTGGACACGTAAGTCAATCAAGGGGTCATCTGCATACCCACGTTGTGGGAGTCTTAAGTCCAAAACACCTGGAAGGAGGGCTGAAGTTGGCCCATGCCTTTGTCCTCGTGGAACTGGACACTTAAGTCAATCAAGGGGTCAACTGCATACACACGTTGTGGGAGCTGAAGACCAAAACACCTGGAGGGAGGGCTGAAGTTAGCCCATGCCTTTGTCCTCGTGGAACTGGACACTTAAGTCAATCAAGGGGTCACCTGCATACCCATTGTTGTGGGAGTTGGAATGCAAAACAGTTGGAGGGAGGGTCCAAGCTGGCCCATGTCTTTGTCCTTATAGTTAAGTCACTCAAGGGGTCATCTGTATACCCACGTTGTGGGAGTTGGGAGTCCAAAGCAACTGCAGGGAGAGTAGTGGACAAGGCAGCCTGAAGAGGCATTCCCATAGGTCAGGCATGGGTCAACTTTGGTAGGAAGTAAGGAATTGTGGGAGTTGAAGTCCATGCCTTTGTCCCCTTGAAACTGGACACACAATAATAGTAAGCTTTATTTGTAATCTGCCCTATATACCCAAGTAGACTCAGGACGGACACTGAAGTCACTCAAAAGATCATCTGCATACCCACGTTATGGGAGTCTTAAATCCAAAACACCTAGAAGGAGGGCTGAAGTTGGCCCATGTCTTTGTCCTTGTGGAACTAGTTAAGTCACTCAAGGGGCCATCTGCATACCTGTGTTGTGGGAGTTGGGAGCACAAAACACCTGGAGGGAGGGCCGAAGTTGGCCCATACCTTTGTCCTCGTGAAACTGGACAGTTAAGTCACTCAAGGGATCATCTGCATATCCAAGTTGTGGGAGTTGTAATGGAAAAGAGTTGGAGGGAGGACTGAAGTTGACCCATGCCTTTGTCCTCGTGGGACTAATTCAGTCACTCAAGGGGTCATCTGCATAGCCATGTTGTGGGAGTTGGGAGCACAAAACACCTGGAGGGAGGGCTGAAGTTTGCCCATGTCTTTGTCCTTGTGAAACTGGACACTCAAGTCACTCAAGGGGCCACTTGCATACCCCATGTTGTGGGAGTTGGGAGTCCAAAGCACCTGGAGGGATAGTAGTGGACAAGGCAGCCCAAAGAGGCATTCCCATAGGTCAGGCATGCGCCAACTTTGGTAGGCTGTTAGGAATTGTGAGTCTCCCCAAGGGAACTCAGGATAGACACTTGAGTCAATCAAGGAGTCATCTCCATGCCCATATTGTGGGAGTTGGGAGCCCAAAACACCTGGAGGGAGGGCCGAAGTTGGCTCATGCCTTTGTCCTCGTGGAACTGGACAAGTCAATCAAGGGATCATCTGCATACCCATGTTGTGGTAGTTAAGAATCCAAAACACCTGGAGGGAGGGCTGAAGTTGGCCCATGCCTTTGTCCCCTTGGAACTGGACACTCAAGTCAACCAAAGGGTCATCTGCATACCCACGTTGTGGGAGTTGGAGTCCAAAACACCTGGAGGGAGGGCCAAAGTTGGCCCATGCCTTTATTCTCGTGGAACTGGACACGTAAGTCAATCAAGGGGTCATCTGCATACCCACGTTATGGGAGTCTTAAGTCCAAAACACCTGGAAGGAGGGCTGAAGTTGGCCCATGCCTTTGTCGTTGTGGAATTGGACACTTAAGTCAATCAAGGGGTCAACTGCATACACACGTTGTGGGAGCTGAAGACCAAAACACCTGGAGGGAGGGTCTAAGTTGGCTCATGCCTTTCTCCTTGTGGAACCGAACAAGTCAATCAAGGGATCATCTGCATACCCATGTTATGGGAGTCTTAAGTACAAAACACCTGGAGGGAGGGCTGAAGTTAGCCCATGCCTTTGTCCTCGTGGAACTGGACACTTAAGTCAACCAAGGGGTCATCTGTATCCCAACTTTGTAATAGCTAGAGTCCAAAACACCTGGAGGGAGGGCCCAAGTTGGCCCATGTCTTTGTTGTTGTGGAACTGGACACTTAAGTCAACCAAAGGGTCATCTGCATATCCAAGTTGTGGAAGTCCTAAACACCTGGAGGAAGAGCCAAAGTTTGCCCAGGCCTGTTCTAGCAAGTACTGTTACTCCTACTAAAGTGGAATGATACACCTGGAGGGGGGGACACAAGTTGACCCATACCTGGTGCATTGTTTTGGTGGAATCCCCGATCCCCCCCCCCGACCCCCCCCCCCAAGGTGTTTGTTTGGCCGCAGGAAGGAAAGAAGGATCAGAAGCGGTGGGAGAAGCGCGAGGTTTGGTTCTTTTATTAACAGATGAAATGCCAAGGCCACCGCTAATGTTCCTTGTTTGGAGGGGCAGCTCCCTTCTTTTGGGGGGTGGGGGGCAAAGAGAGAGAGAGAGAGAGAGAGAGTTATGTACAAACGCAAGCACAAGAAACCAAGTCGCCCAGGAAAAGGGGGGGGGGTCTCCCCATCGAAGGCCGGGCAGATGGCGGGACGCAGGACCACCCCCCTTTGTAGGGGACAGTGGGGGTGGGTGCCCAATGTAGCGCCCCCCTCCCCAACATGGCTGCACCTGCTGACCCTTGGGGGGTTGTGGGGGGGGGCTGTCACACAAATCAAGGCCTAAGTGCTGATGGCTCTCCCCCCCCCATGCCCCCTCCCCCCCTCCCTCTGGGCCGTTAAAGTGCTTTGTTAGTTAATGACTCTCCAACCGCAATTACAAAAGAATGATCATGAAAGCAAAATATACACAACTCGGCGCCCCCCCTCTTGCGACGGGGAATTGGGGGGGGGGCGCGGAGGAGAATGATTCTGATATACATCCACAGACATCGTCGCCCCATGAGCTGCAATGGGGGGGGAGGGGGGCAAAAGGGGGGAAACGCATCACATGCTCATGGGGGGGTCGGGGAAGGGGCGGAGCATTTGCAAAGCCCGTGGAGCTGGGAAGGGGCGTCGGGGCAGGGGGGGGGGGTACGGGGACTCAAGAGCAGCCTCACTTTGTGTTTGCGCTCTTGCTGCACTTTGAGTGTGTGCCATTTGGGGTGAATTGGGGGGAGGGGATTGTGCTAAAGATGGGGGGGGGGGCAAGGAGGAGGAAGAGGAGGGGGTCTCCTTAAAGGGGCAGGACTTCCCTTCCTCCCCCAAAGGCAATACCTTGGCAGCCCCCTCCCCAATGAGCCTCACTGCCAAGTTGATAAAATGGGAGAGAGAGAGAGGAGGGTTCCCTCTGATTTGATGGATGCGGGGGGGGGGGGGGATCCGTCCGATGAAGCAGCCCCCCCCCAACGTTTTGCCTATTTATTTACATGATTTGGCTTTGATCCTCCTGCTGAGGCATTCTGGGATGATGGTGGTGAGGAGGGAGGGTGGGAGGGGGAACAGGTCGTGACCTCAGAGGGTCTCCCCCCAAAATGGCTACCCAAAATGGGGGGTGGTCCTCCTCCCAGGGGTCAAAGGGTGCCCCCCCCCAAATATGCCCTGAAATGGGGTCAAAGAGAGAAGAGCAAGGCAGGCAGGGCGCGTTGGGGGGGGCGTCTCCTTCCCAAAATGGCAGCCGAGGGAAAGAGGGGCGGGGTACGTCTGCCCCCCTCGTCTTCCTCCCTTGGCAAGGGGGGAGGGAGGGGAGGGGCTACGCCCCGCCCCTTTCACCAGTTCATGATGCAGTTCCTGTTCAGGGTCATGAAGTACACCTGGCTGCTGCCCCCGGACCGCACCGAGGCAAAGAACACCTGCAAAAAGATTGGGGGGGGGAGAGAGAAGGAAGAGGGTCATGTACAAAGGAGGCGGAGCTCCTGGGCCCCTTACCTGGGACACCCCCTCCCCACAGGAGCCCCCCCCCCACTGGGGCCTCCAAAAGACCCTCCCAAACGCAGGAACGTTCTGTCCGCTGAACTCATCCTTCCAACCAATTTGTATAGCTTGTTGTCGACCTTTGCAGCCCGAAAGACAGTTGCATCTGTCAAGTAGGAAATTAAGGTACCGCTTATGTGGGGAGGGTAATTCAACTAATTTACAACACCATAAACTAATGGGGTGTGTGCCATTGTCTATATAAATAAAAATGTAATGTTAGTTTGTGTGATTAACAGATACAAGCAATATATCAATTTCAAAGCAAAAACGGCTTGTGAGTGGTTATTTAATATTGCTATATAGATCCTACAGTCTGACACATATCCTCCTGAAGATGGAAAGCTGGAAAGTTAAACAGCCTCTGAGTGTCTGTCCATATATGTTGTGTGTCTATGGCATTGAATGTTTGCCATGTATATATATACATTTTAATCCGCCCTAAGTCCCCTGCATGGTGAGAAGGGCGGAATATAAATACTGCAAATAAATAAATAAAATAAATAAATATAGACACAATACATCTATCAGGCCAACGAGTGAACATCACTCATAAAAACATTGGAAAACACAGTGGAAGAGACTTAAAAAGCCGAAAAATAAAAATACAATGCGTGCACATAACTATGTGATCTCCAGCTCATCCCCTGTTTGGGTATCAGCCAGCACGCCAACGACTTAAATCTAGACATAGTTTTCTAAGATCTACAGAGACACTCGCTGGAACACCTCAGCAAGCGAGAGTCCAAAAGTGGCAGGCTCAAACCCAGCACCTCAACCAATGGCTGATACCAAACGAGAGACTCCCCCCCGGGCACACAGAAGACTGGGCGACTTGGAAGGCATTGAACAGACTGTGCTCTGGCACCACGAGATGCAGAGCCAACCTTGAGAAATGGGGCTACAAAGTAGAATCCTCGACATGTGAGTGTGGAGAAGAGCAAACCACTGACCACCTGCTGCAATGCAACCTGAGCCCTGCCACATGCACAATGGAGGACCTTCTTGCAGCAACACCGGAAGCACTCCAAGGGGCCAGATACTGGTCAAAGGACATTTAACCAGCTACCAAACTCACAAGTTGTGTATTTTTCTGTTTGTTTGCTTTGTTCTGTTAGACTGGTTGTTTCTGACATGACAAATATACTATGTGATTATGTAATATTTAATTAATATTACTGTTTTAATTTACTATGTACTTGGCTTTTATATTGTTGTTACTGTTATTGTTGGCATTGAATTGTTGCCTGTGTTAGCCGCCCTGAGCCCCCCTTCGGAGTGAGAATGACCAGTTCTAACTCAGCCCACACATTGTCGAATGCGGCCTTACTCTTCCTACCAACTACTCAGATTCTTTCCTCTAATCCAGTGTTTCTCAACCTGGGGGTCGGGACCCCTGAGGGGGTCGTGAGGGGGTGTCAAAGGGGTCGCCAAAGACCATCAGAAAACATAGTATTTTCTGTTGGTCATTGGGATTCTGTGTGGGAAGTTTGACCCAATTCTATTGTTGGTCGAGTTCAGAATGCTCTTTGATTGTAGGTGAACTATAAATCCCAACAACTACAACTCCCAGATGTCAAGGTCTATTTCCCCCAGACTCTACCAGTGTTCACATTTGGGCATACTGAGTATTCGTGCCAAGTTTGGTCCAGATCCATCATTGCATGAATCCACAGTGCTCCTCTGGATATAGGTGAACTACAACTCCAAAACACAAGGTCAATGCCCACAAAACGCTTCCAGTGTTTTCTGTTGGTCATGGGAGTTCTTTGTGCCAAGTTTGGTTTAAATCCATCGCTGGTGGAGTTCAGAATGCTTTTTGATTATAGGTGAACTATAAATCCCAGCAACTACAACTCCCAAATTACAAAATTTGGTATTTGTGCTCAATTTAGTCCAGTGAATGAAAATATATCCTGCATATCGGATATTTACATTACGATTTATATCTGTATTAAAATGACAGGTATCAAGTAGCAACGAAAACAATATTATGGTTGGGGGTCACCACAACATAGGGGACTGCATTAAGGGGTCACGGCATTAGCAAGGTTGAGAACCACTGCTCTAATCGGCCCCGGAATGAACAGCCACAGACCCCTACCGAATATTATTGTTGCCTGCCATAGCATTGCACTTAATTCCTGGGCCCCCGAGAATTTTTGGGCTTGCACCAATCTTGGCCCAGCCTTTTAGATTTTTAATTGCCTTGAACAGGCAGGATTACTTTTAATAGATGTGTGTTGTGGCAATAATGTTTATGCTTATATTGTTTTGTTAATCTTATGGTTATGTTGTTTTACTCTGTATGTTTTGTGGTGTTACCTAGGAACCGCTCTGAGTCCCCTCGGGGAGATAGAGCGGTATAGAAATAACGTTATTATTAGGTTCTTGTAGGTTTTTTTGGGCTATAGGGCCATGTTCCAGAGGCATTTCTCCTGACGTTTCGCCTGCATCTATGGCAAGCATCCTCAGAGGTAGTGAGGTCTGTTACACCAGCAAAGCAACAGAGAGTAAACAATCAGGCACATCAAATCACCTCTCAACAGATTCCCCCCAGGCACTTCCAAGCCATCAAATGCTAATCAAGGTGGTCAGTTGAAACATTCACACCTAGCTCCAGCAGACAAGAGTCTTTGTCATTCCACAGATATATAAACCCATTGTCCTATTCCAACAGACCTCACTACCTCTGAGGATGCTTGCCATAGATGCAGGCGAAACGTCAGGAGAAATGCCTCTAGAACATGGCCCTATAGCCCAAAAAAACTCACAAGAACCTAGTGATTCCAGCCATGAAAGCCTTCGACAATACAAAGTTATTATTATTATTATTATTATTATTATTATTATTATTATTATTATTATTTGGCACCACTGGGCCGAAAATATTCAGGTTTTTTTGAACTTTGGACAGAAACTCTTATTTGGAAAGGCAGCCATTTCTGGAAGAGGTGCTCGAAAACAAAAACGGGGCCTTACAAATGAAACAAACTGAAACGGAGAGCAATGCTGTACACATGCAGAAGACAAATGGCTCTAGGCCCCCAATATGGCTCGAGGAAGGATGTGCATGGTGAGCCCACCTTGTCGTTGCGCTCGCAGAGGAACTTGAGGCGCTGGGCCCGCTTGTGCATGAAGACCCCGTCCAGGTGGCCCGTCTCCACCGAGCGGATCTCAATGGCTTTCTCTCCCCAGCCCATGATCTGGTTGGAGCAGATGTAGGCTGCATTTCGGGGAAGGGAAGGAGGGAGGGAGGAAGGAAGCAGGGAGAAAGTGAGTGAGTGAGTGAGTGAGTGAGGGAGGGAAGGAAGGAAGGAAGGAAGGAAGGAAGGAAGGAAGGAGAGATGGATGGATGGATGGATGGATGGAAGGAAGGAAGGAAGGAAGGAAGGGAGGAAGGAAGGAAGGAAGGGACGAAGGGAGGAGAGATGGATGGATGGATGGATGGATGGATGGATGGATGGAGAGATGGATGAATGGAAGGAGAGATGGATGGATGGATGGATGGATGGAGAGATGGATGGATGGATGGAAGGAAGGAAGGAAGGAGAGATGGATGGATGGATGGATGGATGGATGGATGGAAGGAAGCAGAGAGAGAGTGAAAATACAGGCCATTGAGTTAAAGCAGAAAAGTGTGTAATGTCAACAAGGAAGGGAGGAAGGGAGGAGAGATGGATGGAAGGAGAGATGGATGGATGGATGGAAGGAAGGAGAGATGGATGGATGGATGGAGAGATGGATGGATGGATGGAAGGCGAGATGGATGGATGGATGGAAGGAAGGAGAGATGGATGGATAGATGGATGGATGGATGGATGGATGGATGGATGGAAGGAAGGAAGGAAGGAAGCAGAGAGAGAGAGTGAAAATACAGGCCATTGAGTTAAAGCAGAAAAGCGTGTAATGTCAACAAGGAAGGGAGGAAGGGAGGAGAGATGGATGGAAGGAGAGATGGATGGATGGATGGATGGATGGAAGGAAGGAGAGATGGATGGATGGATGGATGGAGAGATGGATGGATGGATGGATGGAAGGAGAGATGGATGGATGGATGGATGGAAGGAAGGAAGGAGAGATGGATGGATAGATGGATGGATGGATGGATGGAAGGAAGGAAGCAGAGAGAGAGTGAAAATACAGGCCATTGAGTTAAAGCAGAAAAGTGTGTAATGTCAACAAGGAAGGAAGGGAGGAGAGATGGATGGAAGGAGAGATGGATGGATGGATGGATGGATGGATGGAAGGAAGGAGAGATGGATGGATGGATGGATGGAGAGATGGATGGATGGATGGATGGAAGGAGAGATGGATGGATGGATGGAAGGAAGGAAGGAGAGATGGATGGATAGATGGATGGATGGATGGATTGAAGGAAGGAAGGAAGGAGGGAAGGAAGCAGAGAGAGAGAGTGAAAATACAGGCCATTGAGTTAAAGCAGAAAAATGTGTAATGTCAACAAGGCTGATACTATAGCTATATACCGTATATACTTGAGTATAAGCCGACTCGAATATAACCCAAGACACCTAATTTTACCACAAAAACTGGGAAAACGTATTGCCTCGAGTATAAGCCGAGGGTGGGAGAGGCGGCCGCTATGGGTCACTTTCAAAATAAAAATAGATACCAATAAAATGACATTAATTGAGGCATCAGGAGGTGAAATGTTTTTGAATATTTACATAAAACTGTAATTTGAGATAAGACTGCCCAACTCTGATTAAATCATTATTCTAACCTTCTTCAATGTAAATGCGCTACTATCCTTCCAATAATAATAAATAGTAATAAAATAATAAAATATAATAATAGAGTAAAATAATGGAAATGTAGTAATAACAGTCATGATAATACACCAGGCATGGGCAAACTTTGGCCCCTCCAGGTGTTTTGGACTTCAACTCCCACAATTGGCTGTTAGGAATTGTGGGAGTTGGAATCCAAAACACCTGGAGGGAGGGCCCAAGTTTGCCCATGCCTGTAATTGAGTAAAATAATAAATGCAATAACAATAATAATAACAGTGTAAAATAATAAATGCAATAATAACAACAACAATAATAATAGAGTAAAATAATAAATGTAATAACAACAATAAAGTAAAATAATAATGTAATAATAATAATAGAATAAAATAATGAAAATATAATAACAGTAATAATAGAGCAGGCATGGGCCAACTTGGGCCCTCCAGGTGTTTTGGACTTCAACTTCCATAATTCTTAACAACCTACTGACTATTAGGAATTGTGGGAGTTGGAGTTCAAAACACTGGGAAGGAGGGCCCAAGTTTGCCCATGCCTGTGATAGAGTAAAATAATAAATGCAATAATAATAATAATAATAATAATAATAATAATAATAATAATAAAAATAGAGTAAAATAATAAATGTAATAACAATAAAGTAAAATAATGACTGCAATAATAATAAATTGATAAATGTAATAATAATAAATAGAGTAAAATAATAAATAACCTTGACTCGAGTATAATAATAATAGAGTAAAATAATAACTGTAATAACAACAATGAAATAATGAATGTAATAATAATAAATAGAGTAAAATAGAGTAAAATAATACATGTAATAAAAATACTAATATCACCACAGGAAGGTTAAGAAACACTAATAATAATAATAATAATAATAATAATAATAATAATAATAATAGAGTAAAATAATAAATGCAATAATAATAACAATAATAATAGAATAAAATAATAAATGCAATAACAACAACAATAATAGAGTAAAATAATAAATGTAAGAACAACAATAAAGTAAAATAATAAATGTAATAATAATAATAGAGTAAATTGATAAATGTAATAATAATAAACAGAGTAAAATAATAAATGTAATAAAAATACTAATAACAACAGAGTAAAATAATAAATAACCTTGACTCGAGTATAAACCGAGGGGGATTTTTTCAGCCTAAAAACGGGGCTAAAAAACTATACTCGAGTATATACAGTACATTTACATAGTAAGATTAATTATGTGTAGATCCTACGGGAATGAGAGTTGTGTCCCTCTGCCCCCCGCAGCCATTCCAAGGATCCCCCTCTCTCCCCTCTGACCCCCCACCACCATCGTTCCCAGCCTCACCGACGGAGGTGGGCATCTCCCCCCACTGCAGGACCACGTCCTTGATGATGCGCCCATAGGTGTTGACGTAGACGCCCTCGTCCTCGTAGCACAGCAGCACCTCCATCCCATCCGTGTTCGGCAGGAAGATGATGGCGTGCGGCGTGATCTGGGACTGGATCTGCCGGAGACACAAGTGGCGCGGGCTCAGTCCACCCTCAGCGGCAAAGGCACGGTTTCTATTGCTCTAACACACTATTAAGGAGGCTGCCAAATCCCAACTCACATGTACAGGGATGTAGATGTCGTAGTTGTTTCCTGAGTCCACGTCGATGGCATGGAAGCCGGCGCAGGAGCCGTAGATGACCTTCAGCCGCTGGCCCTCCTCCACGGTCAGCTCTACCAGCAGCGGCCGGTGAGGCAGGTCAGCAAAGGACTGGAGGGAAGGCAGGTCGGTGAGGAGCAAAGACACATATAGGCAGAGAAATGGCAAAATGGACCACTGATATTTAATTCTGTTTTAATGTTTACGTATTTGTATATTTTGAAAATTGTACTGAAGTGCTTTGAATAGGGTATAAATAACCATAAGGATAATAATAGTAATATTATTATTATTATGACACAATATGAGGATTTAAATATTGAACTGCAAAGACTCTGGCACAAACCAGTAAAAGTGGTCCCAGTGGTGATCGGCACACTGGGTGCAGTGCCTCAAGACCTTGGCCTGCACTTAAGCACAATGGGCACTGACAAAATTACCATCTGCCAGCTGCAAAAGGCCCCCCAACTCAGATCTACACACGTTATTCACTGATACATCACACGGTCCTAGACACTTGGGAAGTCTCTGGCATGTGACCCAATACAACAGCCAGCAGTGATCTTGCTTGTTGTGGACTCATCTTGCTGTGTTTCTAATAATAATAATAATAATAATAATAATAATAATAATAATAATAATAATAATAATAGGTGTTGATGACCAAGGGCCCCCCAGAGCTGTAGGCCCTTTCTGCCTGCTCTTTCCTTGACTCCCAGGGCACTTGCAGATAGATAGATAGATAGATAGATAGATAGATAGATAGATAGATAGATAGATAGACTATTTTGTTATTTAAGCTTCTCAGCATATTATTTACCCTTGATTTCATCTGGTACGTATACACATAAGCATCTCATGTCCATGTTCTTGACTATTTGTATAACATATATAATGCATACGTTTACAATTATTTTGGCTACACCGTGCTCTTACTCTTAGAAATGGTGATGAGCACCACCCCACAGAGTCAAACACGACTGGACTTCATGTCATGGGAAAACCATTACCTTTACGGTAAGTTTAAGAATCTGA
Organism: Anolis sagrei ordinatus; assembly: GCF_025583915.1. Taxonomy (NCBI): domain Eukaryota; kingdom Metazoa; phylum Chordata; class Lepidosauria; order Squamata; family Anolidae; genus Anolis; species Anolis sagrei. The sequence continues at coordinate 912,781 of NW_026847660.1, read as the reverse complement.
GGGGGACACATCTTCTCTACATCTTTTATCCTTACCACGTACATATTTTTCTGCCCATTTTCTTTCGAAAGCATTTTTATTTTGCACCCATGAATTTTTGCATTAATGGTGGCCACACAGAGACCTTGAAAGTGGGAGTATCCTTATTGATTTATGTATTTATTGTATTTGTATACCGCCTTTCTCAGCCAATCGGCGACTCAAGGCGGTTTCCAACAAATCAGTACACATAAAAACATAATATAGATTAAAACATTAAACAGTATAAAACACCACAAAAGCAATAAAAACAACATCATTAGCGTCTCATTATTATCAAGCATTGTCCAGTTCCATTGTCAAATCATTCGATTTCCTATATTAGCTACTCTGCATTTGTAAACGCTTGCTCGAACAGCCATGTTTTAACTTGCCTCCGAAACGCTAAGAGGGAGAGAGCAGACCTAATTCCCTAGGGAGGGCGTTCCATAGCCGAGGGACCAACACTGAAAAGGCCCTGTCTCTCGTCCCCGCCAAATGTACTTGTGACAAAGGCGGGACTGAGTGCAGGGTCTCCCCAGATGATCTTAAAGTCCCCAGTGGTTCGTAAGGGGAGATACTTATTCCCTGCCTCTTCCCTTCCTCATAGATGCCGGGGCCTCCATAACACCAAAACCTACTTCTTAAAAGGCCGTGGGGCCCCGGTCCCCTGCCCTCCTTCAGCCCCCCTGCGTTTCCCCCCTTCGTACCTTGAAGGCCATGAACTTGTGGTAGGGCTTTGGGGCCCAGGCGTAAACCTCCACCGAGTTCTTGAGCGCGATGACCAGGAACTTGATCCGTTCATATTTCACTGCAAGAGAGACAAGGGGGGTTGAAGGCAGGAAACATGAATGGTGCGGGCTGAGGAAATTATGGGTTGCTTACCTGTAACCATAGTTCCCTGAGTGGTCACCTTTGAATTTGCACATTTGGTAATTCCTGCACCTGCGCAGTACAGCTTTATTTCCAAATGTGCAATTCTCAGTTGACCACGACGGGGAAGAAGCGGTCCCTCTTTGGGGTGAAGAAATGGTATGGGAAAGGTAAGGCTAACAAAGACTTGAATAGGCATCCGATACGAGCTAGCCCAGGGGTCGGGAACCTTTGGCCCTCCAGCTGTGGTGGACTTCAACTCCCACAATTCCTTGAGGCTCGGCATTCGCCCCAAAGGCTTACCTTGGCCCAACGAGGTTTGTTTGGCTCTTTTTCATGGAGGACGGGCAGCAAAGGGGGAGAGACGAGCGTAACGTAGCTGTGCAGATGGCGAGGAAGGATGCGGAGCCCACAGACTGGCCTCGGAGGGAGAGAGCGGGCGGAAACCCCTGCGGGCAACGCGCTTCCTCGCCGCTTCGGCCCTTAGCACCCGCCCCGCATGGACCCCCTCCCTAGCAACGACGCCGGCTGAGTGACGTCGTGCAGAGCTTGTCGGGGAAAAGGGAAGGCGAAGGCTGGAGGGAAAGGGCTCTGCGCTGTTTAAGCGGCGAGGAGGCGCGTTGCCCGCAGGGGTTTCCGCCCGCTCTCTCCCTCCGAGGCCAGTCTGTAGGCTCCGCATCCTTCCTCGCCATCTGCACAGCTACGTTACGCTCGTCTCTCCCCCTTTGCTGCCCGTCCTCCATGAAAAAGAGCCAAACAAACCTCGTTGGGCCAAGGTAAGCCTTTGGGGCGAATGCCGAGCCTCAAGGAATTGTGGGAGTTGAAGTCCACCACAGCTGGAGGGCCAAAGGTTCCCGACCCCTGAGCTAGCCTATGGAAAAGAGATGCGGAAGGGATGGAGACAAAGGTCCTGTTATGGCTGCCACCTTTGGAAGCATTAATTGTATAGTGTAGATCACGCATGGGCAAACTTTGGCCTTCCCTCCAGGTGTTTTGGACTCCAACTCCCACAATTCCTAACAACCTCAGGCCCCTTCCTTTTGCCCCTCAGCCGCTTAAGCTAGATGATAGAATGATAGACCTAAAAGATGCCTACCTTCATATCTCAACAAATAGATATAACGCTTAAGCGGCTGAAGGGCAAAAGGAAAGGGCCTGAGGCTGTTAGGAATTGTGGGAGTTGGAGTCCAAAACACCTGGAGGGAGGGCCCAAGTTGGTCTAGGCCTGTTCTAGAGTCCAAAACACCTGGAGAAAGGGCCCCGAAGAGCCCCGGTGATAGACGTTCCTCCCGAGAGTCGCACTCCAAACTCTCCACGGCAAAGCCCTGCCGTTGCTCACCTACACGGTAGTGAACGCAGCCCTCCATGTCGCCCACCGTGGTCCAGCCCTGCTTCTTCTCCACTTCTGGGTCGTTGTGCAGGATCTTGTTGCGCAGCCAGGAGAGGTAGTACACGCGGAGCTTGTTCCTCTTCCCTGAGGGTTGGGAGACCCCAAGGGGCGTTACTCTCCGGCCAAAGGAAGAGCGGGGCCCGCCAAAGGAGCATCCTGATCCCAAAGCCCCTCTCACCGGAGATGGTGGTCAGCAGGTTGAGCCCCTCCAGGACATCCATCTGCTGGAAGCGGCGCCGGTTGATAAGGCTGTACACCTTGCCTTGACCGCTGCGGTCCAGCAGCATCAGGCCATTCTCCGTCCCCACCAGGAGGTTGACCCCTGCAGCAGAGAAAGCAGAGTGAGCGTGTGGTGGATACATCTATATAAATTAAAATGTCATGTTCGTTTGTGGGATTAACAGAACTCAAAAACCAGTGGGCCAATTGACACCAAATTTGGACACAAGATACCTAACAACCCAATGTATGTCCTTCACTAAAAACTTTTTGATTTTGCCATTTGGCAGTTGTAGTTGCTGGGATTTATAGTTCACCTACAATCAAAGAGCATTCTGAACACCACCAATGATGGCACTGAACCAAACGTAGCATATAGGACTCCGATGACCAACAGAAAACACTAGAAGGGTTTGGTGGGCATTGATCTTGAGTTTGGGAGTTGTAGTTCACCTCCTCAAACAATGATGGATCTGGACCAAACTTGGCACAAATATTCCATATGCCCAAATATGAACACAGATGGAGTTTGGGGGAAATAGACCTTGACATTTGGGATTTGTAGTTACTGGGATTTATAGTTCACTTACAATCAAAGAGCATTCTGAACCCTACCAACGACAGATTTAGGGCCAACTTCCCACACAGAACCCCCATGACCAACAGAAAATACTTAAGGCCACCCAGTCCAACTCCCTTCACCAGGGCAAGAAAACGTAATCAGAGCCCTCCTGACAAAGAGCCATCCAGCCATACATACATACATACATATATATATATGATTCAAACACAGAGAGATATAGTATCATAGATTGGAAAGGGACCCCTAAAGAAGGACAATGATATGTTGCATGTTCCAGAGAAAGGCAAACCACTCTCCACATCAACACTGGCAAAGAAACAGCAAAAAATACTATTTACCCACAAGCAGAAAGAAATTACATATATTAGAAACCAACTCTTTCTCATTACTTTGTTTTCCAGATCAACAGACTGGGCCACAGCAATGCCTGGCAGGGGACAGCTAGTATGATCACTTTACACTGATTTAGGATTGCTTGTACACTTTCACCAACAACCCATCTCTCCTACCTTGTTCATGCCTAGCATTATTTTAAAACTTTAATTGCATTTGGCCCAGCCATAGATTTTAAAATGTGTGTTGTATTACTGTTATTGCCATTTTTTTAATGAGTTTTATTTTAATTGTTTATTGTTGTTGTTATTGCTTGTATTGATGTGCTGTGGGCTCGGCCTCATGTAAGCTGCACCGAGTCCCTTGGGGAGATGGTAGCGAGGTACAAATAAAGTTTTATTATTTATTATTATTATATAAGGTTTTAATGAAATTGTATGAAAGGAGGATGAACGGGGCCTAATTGGTCTGAAGACACAAGTCTAAGATATTGAGGGCCAGAAAACAACTACACTCAGGAACTGTAATTAAGAGTTGCCGATGAGAACTGTGAAAATGATTAACTGTTGACATTGCTGACTTGGTTATCTCCCTCCATGAACCTTCCCGATTCCTCCAATTTTGGGGAACGGGACTCTCCTTTTGCCCCTGCCATTATCTCAGGCCCACCTGGTGGGAACCAGCTTTCTCCTCAGTGGCCCCCGACTTTGGAATACATTGTATTGTCGAAGGCTTTCATGGCCGGAATCACTCAGTTCTTGTGGGTTTTTTCGGGCTATATGGCCATGTTCTAGAGGCATTTCTCCTGACGTTTCGCCTGCATCTATGGCAAGCTTCCTCAGAGGTCTGCTGGAGCTGGGAAAAGGGTTTATATATCTGTGGAATGACCAGGGTGAGACAAAAGGCTTTTGTAAGTTGGGCTAGGTGTGAATCTTTTCAACTGACCACCTTGATTAGCATACAATGGGCTGACTGTGCCTGGAGCAAACTCTTCTTGAAAGGTGATTAAATGTCCCTGCCTGTTTTTCTCTCTGCTGTTTTAATTTTAGAATTTTTTAATACTGGTAGCCAGATTTTGTTCATTTTCATGGTTTCTTCCTTTCTGTTGAAATTGTCCACATGTTTGTGGATTTCAATGGCTTCTCTGTGTAGTCTGACATGGTGGTTGTGAGAGTGGTCCAGCATTTCTGTGTTCTCCAATAATATGCTGTGTTCAGGTTGGTTCATCAGGTGCTCTGCTATGGCTGACTTCTCTGGTTGAAGTAGTCTGCAGTGCCTTTCATGTTCCTTGATTCGTGTTTGGGCGCTGCGTTTGGTGGTCCCTATGTAGACTTGTCCACAGCTGGATGGTATACAATGGTAGACTCCTGCAGAGGTGAGAGGATCCCTCTTGTCCTTTGCTGAACGTAGCATTTGTTGGATTTTCCTGGTGGGTTTGCAGATTGTTTGTATGTTGTGTTTCCTCATCAGCTTCCCTATGCGATCAGTGGTTCCCTTGATGTATGGCAGGAACACTTTTCCTCTGGGTGGATCTTCATCTTGACTCTCGTGGCTTGTTCTTGGTCTTGCAGCTCTTCTGATGTCTGAGGTGGAGTATCCATTGGCCTGGAGAGCCCAGTTGAGGTGGTTCAGTTCATCTTGGAGGAGGTGGGCTTCGCAGATTCTTTTTGCACGGTCTGCCAAGGCTTTAATGGGGCTTCTTTTTTGACTTGGGTGATGGTTGGAGTTTTTATGTAGATATCTATCTGTGTGTGTGGGTTTTCTGTAAACGGTGTGACCCAATTGTTGATCTGGTTTGCGGATGACTAGGACATCTAGAAAAGGCAGTCTTCCTTCCTTTTCTTTTTCCATAGTGAACTGGATTACATTGGAATACATTGCCCTGTGAGATTAGGCAAGACCCCACTTTAGAAAGTTTTAAGAAAAATATTAAAACCTGGCTCTTCTGTTGTGCTTTTGATGATTAACCAGACAATTTAATATTGTTTCTACCCCTCAATGTTTGTCCTTAGAGTATACCCCCTCCTCTCCTGTATGAAGACCCTTCATGCTATTGTTTGTGCTTTTGACTTCATCTATTGTATTCTGCTGTAGGGCTTGGCCCCATGTAAGCTGCCCCGGGTCCCCATCGGGGAGATTTTTTTTTTTTTTTGGTCGTGTCAGGAGCGAATTAAGAAACTGCAAGTCGTTTCTGGTGTGAGAAAATTAGCCGTCTGCCCAGGGGACTCCCAGATGTTTTGATGTTTTATCATTCTTGTGGGAGGCTTCTCTCATGTACCCCGCATGAGGAGCTGGAGCTGATAGAGGGAGCTCATCCGCTCTCTCCCCAGATTCAAACCTACGACCTGTCGGTCTTCAGTCCTGCCAAGCACAGGGTTTAACCCACTGCACCATCGGGAGCTCCGAGGGAGATGGTGGTGGGGTATAAATAAAGTTTATTTATTTTATTTGGTGGGAACAACATGTTTACATTACCAAAGACATCTTTTAAGTTAAGGAAACTCGTGTTGGGGTTCAGCAGCCAGATGATGATGATTCCTCAGAAGAAGAGGGGGCTGATGGGTTTCCCACTGACAAATCTGTGTGTGATCGGGGCGATTGGCAGGCCTCAGATCAGAGAGAAGGGCCGGCAGTTGCAGAGGAGACAAGGGATGTTTGGGATTCCAATGTCCGCTCCTTAGCAACCGGGGAAAAGTCCTTTTCTCTTTGGAATCGGCCTTCAGGGCCTTCTACAGGTTCAGAGGGGGAGTTTTGCCACGATATAAGATTAGGCCTTCTCACGGAGGGAGTGAAGGATAGATTAATTCTACATTCAGAAAGACCTTGTGAGAAGTCATTGAAACCCAGGTCTCAAAGGCCTGACCTCATGGCTTCTTGGTTGGGCCTGAGCTTAAATTATGTAATGTTTACTTAGTGTCTCCAGAGCAGACAATGTTGCCATAGAATGAGTAGAAATTGTTTGGGAACACAGGAATTGTTTACAGACACAAAAAAGAAAACAAAAGGTTGCTTATAGAACAGAAAGGTGCTGAGGCGAGAGAAGGAAAAGTATAGACAGAAAGAAGGGGAAATGAAGTTTTGATTTCTTGGCTTACATGTATGTGCATTTTTGTCAATTTGAGATTATAAAACCAGTGATTCAGCAACAGTCCAACGTGGAACATTCCTTGGCTCAGAAAATCAGCAGAAACTGCCTGCTTGGGGGCGGCCGGGGGAAGGAGAGCCTTTTTGTATAAGGCTACTTTAAGCCTTGACTCCAAGTCCAAGTCAAAACCAGAATAGTAGGAAAGCAGTCCAGACAAATACAGAAGCTCGCAAGCGAAGGTTCTCTAGCTGCTGCCAATGCGGCGGATCAAGAGAACTGGAGGCTAGCCCCACCCACGGGCTATATATACTCGAGGGGATGGGCGGGGCGAGGTGTAAAAATGTCTCTTTTATCTTTCTAGAAGGTTCCGAAGCTAGTTTGCGCAGGCGCAGAAATAACCATATGTGCGATTCACAGTTGACCACGACAGGGAACTGTAGATTGGATCTCCTGTTTCTAGTGTCTGATTTGGAAGGGAAAAGGTCATGGGAATTCACCAGGCCTCAACAACAGAACCACCTCTCCCCCCGCCTGCCCGCTCCCTCTCTCACCCCAAAGGGCGGCACACAGGATCTCCGAGTTGAAGCGCTTCTTGTACTTGCGGATCTCCGGCGTGTCACTGTGTGGCCTGGTGTTGGTGGGGTTGACGTTGACCACTGAGCCCTTCCGGGCCTCTAGCTGAAGCTGTTCCAGGCGCCCCGCATCAAAGGCTGCAAAGGGAGGAATCACAGAATCTTAGGAGTGGAAGAGACCYCATGAGCCATCTAGTCCAACCTCCTACTTCCATGCAGGATTTTGGCCAATCAGCTCTCTCGTGTGTTGAGGTCAATATGAATTGTGATCCTGTCCTCTGGAATATTCGCTCCCCCCCCCCCCCCAATTTGGTCTCATCTGCAAACTTGGACCAACATGCCTTGAGCTCTGGGTTGCCCCCCCCCCCCCCAGAAACACTGATGACCTTCCTGTCACTCACCCCTTTCCCCAGCAAGGACCCCCACTCTTCCTCCCTGACCAAAGCCTCACCRGTGATGGGGATGGTGTCTCCGCCGCTCATGGAGCTCTGGTAGATGCCCAGGTCCACAAACATGGTGAAGGAGCTCTTCCCTGGGGCCTTGACCAGACCGCGTGACTGGTACTGTGGCAGGAAGGAGAATGCAGTAGGTGGGCTTTGGCTCTCTCGTCTTTGGCACTCTTCCCCCAACACTATCCTCCCCTTTGGCCACCCTGTGCCCTTCTCCCCCAATCTCACGTCGGTGGCGGCGTCCTTGGCGGGCGAGGAGGAGCCGTTGCTGCTGCTCTTGGCCTCGGTGGGAGAGTGGCTGGGCTGCACCACGTCTGGGAGGTTGGTGTAGCCGTTGCTGTCGCTGTGCATGAGGCCACGCTCCTCGTCGGGGGTCTGGAGGGAGGAATCCCCATGGAAAAGGGTGATTTTTTGCGTTTTTTGGTCTGCGTTTTCGGTTTTACTCTGTTGTAATTTGTTGTTTGGGCTTGGCCTCATGTAAGCCGTTCCAAGTCCCCATTGGGGAGATGGTAAAAGGTAAAGGTAAAGCTAGTCCCCTGACATTAAGTCCAGTCATGTCTGACCCTGGGGTGTGGTGCTCATCTCCATTTCTAAGCCGAAGAGCCAGCGTTGTCCATAGACACCTCCAAGGTCATGTGGCCAGCATGACCGCATGGAGCGCCGTTACCTTCCCGCCGGAGCGGTACCTATTGATCTACTCACATTTGCATGTTTTCGAACTGCTAGGTTGGCAGAAGCTAGGGCTGACAGCGGAAGCTCACGCCGCTCCCTGGAATCGAACCTGCGACCTTTTGGTCAACAAGCTCAGCAGCTCAGTGCTTTAACCCACTGCGCCACCGGGGGCCCTCAAGGGAGATGGGGGGGGGGGGGTATAAATAAAGATGATGATGATTATTATTATCTTTAAGATGTGTAGATAGTTGGAAAAACAGAGTTCGGATTGTTTAGCTCAAGGATCCTCAAACTAAGGCCCGTGTTTCCAAGTTCATGTACCTGGTCCCTGCCCCCAAGTTTAGACTTAGGTTTGCCCTACGTCTGAAATTACTTGAAGGCACACAACAACAATCCTAATTAACTGGACTATTTCATCATCTAAAATTAGGCCCACACTTCCCACCGAAAGATGGCTAGGTTTATGTTAGTGAAAATTGTTCTTCATTTAAAATATTGTTTTGTCTTTCATTTTTTACATTGCAAATAAGATATGTGCAGTGTGTATAGCAATCAGTTCATTTTTTCCCCAAATTATAGTTCGTCCCCCAAAAGTCCAAGGAACCGTGAACTGACCCCCCATTTAAAGTCTGAGGATCTCTAGGTTAGTTGATAAAATAAGGAGAAGGAATACTATGCACTGTTATGTATTCACGTGTTTTATGTAATTATGATGTTGTTGTTGATTGTTTGCGTTTTCAGTCTGCGTTTTCGGTTTTACTCTGTCGTAATTTGTTGTTGGGGCTTGGCCTCATGTAAGCCACTCCAAGTCCCCTTGGGGAGATGGTGGCAGGGTATAAATAAAGATTATTATTATTATTATTATTATTATTATTATTATTATTATTATCTTTAAGATGTGGATAGTTGGCTGCTGTTAAGAGTACGAGAAACAGAGTTCGGATTGTTTAGCTCAGGGGTCCTCAAACTAAGGCTCGTGGGGCCAGATGCGGCCCCTGCCCTAAAGTTTAGACTTAGGTTTGCCCTACGTCTGAAATTCCTTGAAGGCACACAACAACAATCCTAATTAACTGGACTATTTCGTCATCCAAAAGTAGGCCCACACTTCCCACAGAAAGATGGCTAGGTTTATGTTGGTGAAAATTGTTCTTCATTTAAAATATTGTTTGTCTTTTTCCCCCCCTTTCTTTTCTTTTTTTTCTTTCGTTTTGCATTACAGATAAGATGTGTAAGCACCGGGACTTATAATGTAATGCAACATAATAATACTAATAATAATATAATAGTATAATTATATAAGTAATAATATTACAATATAATGGTATAGTACAATGTAGTAGGCGCCCCCGGTGGCGCAGTGGGTTAAAGCGCTGAGCTGCTGAGCTTGTTGACCGAAAGGTTGCAGGTTCGATTCTGGGGAGCAGCGTGAGCTTCCGCTGTCAGCACTAGCTTCTGCCAACCTAGCAGTTCGAAAACATGCAAATATGAGTAGATCAACATCGCTCCGGTGGGAAGGTAACGGCGCTCCATGCAGTCATGCTGGCCACATGACCTTGGAGGTGTCTATGGACAACGCCGGCTCTTCGGCTTAGAAATGGAGATGAGCACCAGAGTCCCAGAGTCAGACATGACTGGACTTAATGTCAGGGGAAAACCTTTACCTTTACCTACAATGTAGTAATATTTAATACTGATATTGTACTATGCTAATAATATAATATATTGTATGTATGTGTGTGTGTGTGTGTGTGTGTGTGTGTGATATATATATATATATATACACACACACACACACACACACACACACACATATACACACATACATACAATATATTATATTATATATATATATCTTGTAAGCCACTCTGAGTCCCCTTTGGGGTGAGAAGGGCGGCATATAAATGTCATAAATAAATAAATAAATTTGCTGGGAATGCAATCTGGCCTACTTTGAGTCTCTCTTCCAAGAGAAGGAAGAGATGGTAATGTATGCATGATGATGAATGAATGTTATATGTGAGAGAATGCTGAGTAAAATATAATTCCCTTCTGGGTTGCTGTAGGGTTTTTTCGGGCTCTATGGCCATGTTCTAGAGGCATTCTCTCCTGACGTTTCGCCTGCATCTATGGCAAGCATCCTCAGAGGTAGTGAGGTCTGTTGGAACTAGGAAAAAGGGGTTTATATATCTGTGGAATGACCAGGGTAAGACAAAGGACTCTTGTCTGCTGGAGCTAGGTGTGAATGTTTCAAGTTGTGAGTTTTCGGGCTGTATGGCCATGTTCCAGAAGCATTCTCTCCTGATATTTTGTCTGCATCTATGGCAAGCATCCTCAGAGGTCGTGAGGTCTGTTGGAAACTAGGAAAATTGGGTTGATATATCTGTGGAATATCCAGGGTGGGAGAAAGAACTTTTGCTATGCTATTAGGTTGTTGTAGGTTTTTTCGGTCTATATGGCCATGTTCTAAAGGAATTCTCGCCTGACGTTTCGCCTGCATCTATGGCAAGCATCCTCAGAGGTAGTGAGGTCTGTTGGAACTAGGAAAAAGGGTTTATATATCTGTGGAATGACCAGGGTGGGACAAAGGACTCTTGTCTGCTGGAGCTAGGTGTGAATGTTTCAACTGACCACCTTGATTAGCATTTGATGGCCTGGCAGTGCCTGGAGCAATCTTTTGTTGAGAGGTGATTAGATGCCCCTGATTGTTTTCCCTCTGCTGTTTTGCTGTTTTAATTCCCTTCTGTTTGTGTCCCCAATGTAGCTATAGTCTGTGTGTGTACTTTTGACACAGGGATGTAGGAAGAGAGGGAGAGGGGAGCTCACCCGCTGGACCAACATGGTGCCCTCGCCGTACGAACTCTCAGAGCCCCCGCTGCCTCCGCCACCACCGCTGCTCCCCGCCAAGTCCTCCACGTCATGCACCACCATCGTGCTCACGGAGTCTGTGTCACCGTCCCTGGCAGAGGAGGAAGGAGAGCGGTCAGGAGAGGTGGGCACACATCCCACTAACCTCACCTCCCCCTCCTGGATTGGAGTCAAGCCCCCCCAGCAAGGCCAGTGTGTAATGAATGGATTGAATGCGCTGAATGTTTGGGGTCTGCCTGGCGCCTATTAAGGTCTGGCTACGCATTTTTGGAACCTGGAAAACTGCATTATGGAGAACCAAAGGAGGGGAAGGACGTGACGAACTTTGGCATGCAAAGTGCTAATGAGAACTGACCTGAGAACTTTGGGTGTAAACAACACCAGTTTACATAATCAAAGACAATGTTACCTTAAGAAAGAAGTTAATCAACGTATCTATTCTGGAATTGACGAGGTCTGAGGCGAATGCCAGAGGTTATCTATACAACCAAGTAACGGATAATAACCATCTCTACATAAAGAGACCGTTTCCTTTTTCAACTGTGTGGCAGATCTGCAAGCAATGCCATGTCCGTCCACCTGCTTCTCTTCTCCAGCAGCAAGCTTGACTGGGGAAGGGATGATGAGTACAAATATTGATCGCCTATCTCTGCGATCGCATCTCCTTCTATGAACCGGCACGAACGCTAAAATCTTCTGGGGAGGTCCTCCTCTCAGCCCCACTACCATCTCAAGTGCGGTTGGCGGGGACGAGAGAGGGGGCCTTCTCAGTGGTGGCCCCCCGCCTCTGGAACGCCCTTCCAAGGGAAATAAGACAGGCCCCATCCCTCCTCTGGTGGTTTCAACAAGCCTTTGAAAATGACCAGTTCTAACTCAGCCTCACACATTGTCGAAAGAGGCCTTATTCTTCCTACCAGTTACCCAGATTCTGTCCTCTAATCGGCCCCGGAATGAACAGCCACAGACCCGTGTCTAGTACGATTGTTGCCTGCCATAGCATTGCATTTAACTCCTGGGCCCCCTAGAATTTTGGGGCTTGCACAAATCTTGGCCCAGCCTTTTAAATTTTCAATTGCCTTGAACAGGCAGGATTATTTTTAATATATGTGTGCTATGGCGACAATTTCTATGCTTATATTTTGTTTGGTTAATCTTATGGTTATGTTGTTTTTACTCTGTACGTTTCGTGATGTTACCTGGGAACTGCTCTGAGTCCCCTCGGGGAGATGGAGCGGGATATAGATAAAGTTTTATAATAATAATAATAATAATAATAATAATAATAATAATAATAATAATAATATGTGAGTGAATGCTAAGTAAATGTGAATGTTTCCCCTTTGTCTGTGTAATCAATATAGCTATTACAAAACCAATACTGGAGTCTGTGTGTCTACTAGAAATGGGAACTAAAAAAAATGGAAAAATTGGGAAAAAACATTTTTTCCCCCTAGAAAAATTGAAAAGTATGTAGAATATGTTCTAGTACTCAAACTATAAAAATAAAGACCTTTTTGTTTCTACATATGTCTTTTCTCATTTTTCAAAAAAAAGAAAAAGAAAAAAAGACGTTGGATATAAAAACACAGAAAACTGTTTTTCTCCCATTTTTTTCCGTGTTTTTTCCAGGCCTTCCCATCTCTACATCTCTACATTTCTCTGATAGTGCCAGATGTACTCTGTCCCACTGAAAATTCTAGCATCTACTTCTTTCTCTGATAATGCCTGATGTACTCTGTCCCATTGAAAATGGATTAACGAACATTTTTAAGGTTCAGGATCTACTAATGACAAGTGGGCAGGGGAAAGGTCAGCTCAAAGGCAGGGAACATGGCAGGGAAAACTCTTGAGGGAAATATAGGCAACTGGTGTCAGGAGTCAATTTCTGACGGCATGAAGACATCACAAATTCCCTCTGTGACAGCCTGACTGAATCATCCGGGCTGAATCAATTCTCTCTCTGTGACATTTTGAAGCTAGAGAGGGTGCTGGAAACCTTGTATTGGAACTTGTGAAGCAACAAGTCCTAAAAAGGAAACTGAGAAGAGATGGGCAGGAAAGGTGTATAAAAGGAAGTGGTGGTGGGAAAAAGTCAGTAGTGTCTTACTTTGCTGCAGAGAAACAAGCAATATATCCATTTCAAAGCGAAAACGGCTTGTGAGTGGTTATTTAATATTGCTACATAGATCCTACAGTCTTACAACTGGACTCCATCCTGGGAACCAATTGTGCTGAGGAGGTGCTTGTGGGCAAGCAGGGAAGGCCTGTGTGGCACGTGTGGGCCGTTAACCAATGTGATGTGCTTGTTCCATTTGCCACCTATGTCACCCTCACCGAGTCCCCGTCGTGTCTGTCCCAGGCTCGGAGCGCTCCTCCTCCTCCTCCTCTTCCTCTTCGCTGGAGTCCAGCTCCTCGCTGGAGGAGGAGTAGTCCATGGCCTTCTTGAGGGGCTTCGGGGCCGCCTCTTCCGGGCGCTCCTTCAGCAGCACAAAGTTCTGTGGGGAGAAGCAGAAAAGGGGCCAGGGTTGCACCCGTGTCTGAGCACCAGACCCAGCACAGAGCAGCCACACAGAGCTCCTCCAGTTTTGGAGGAGAAAGCAGGATGTAAACAAATGCGATCACAAGCACCACCCAGTTGGGAAAGAGGGAAGGGAAAGCTGCAAACGACAGAAGCCCCCAGATTCCAGGGAAAACAACCTCGTTCCATAAAGGGAACTGAGAGAGAGAAATGGCCCAGTTGGAGCCCAGAGAGAAATGTATCAACCCTTGTCTATAGAGCAGGCATGAGCCAACTTCGGTCCTCTCTCTAGGTGTTTTGGACCAGTAGGCTATTAGGAATTGTGTGAGCTGATGTCCAAAACACCTGGAGGGCCAAAGTTGGCCCATGGATCTGTCCTCTTGGAACTGGATACTTGAGTCAATCAAGGGATCATCTGCACACCCATGTCATCATCCCCTTCAGTTTCGCAGGAGCGTCTATGTAACGAACTGGACCTTCAAAACTGACCAACCATCAGCCATCGGGAATCCCCTCAGGGAACCCACCCAGCCAATCCCTGTGTGAATCCTACTTGGTACCTTTCTCAGCCAATGATTTTTAAAATCATTAACCATTTTGATATTTTCATTGCTGATGTTTTCATCAGCACTCACTATTCAACAAATCTATGGCCATTATTTCCGTTTTCCTAATAGAATTGTCCTCTGTTGTTGTGTACCTTCAAGTCATTTTCAACTTATAGCCACCCAAAGGTGAATTCATGTTTAGATGCTGGCCGTTGCCTTCTTTTCAAAAAATAATTAAAGTATTTATTGATCAGGACATGGACATCCTGCCTTTTGAGCCTCACCTCCTCCATATATATACTATCAGGGGACCGTGCTCTGAACTACAAGAGGCACTGCCTGAACATCAAGCAAAAAGTGGGTGCTAGAAACAATATCATATGAAAGCTGACTGGCACAACCTGGGGATCACAACCAGATACAGTGAAGACATCTGCCCTTGCGCTATGCTACTCTGCTGCTGAGTACCATGCCCAGTGTGGAACACATCTCACCACACTAAAACAGTGGATGTGGCTCTTAATGAGACATGCCGCATTATCACGGGTGTCTGCACCCTACACCACTGGAGAAACTACACTGTCTAGCCGGTATTGCACCACCTGACATCTGCCGGGAAGTAGCAACCAATAGTGAAAGGACCAAGGCAGTGACATCTCCAGCTCATCCCTTGTTTGGGTATCAACCAGTACGTCAACGACTTAAATCAAGGAATAGTTTTCTAAGATCTACAGAGACACTTGCTGGAACATCTCAGCAAGCAAGAGTCCAAAAGTGGCAGGCTCAAACCCAGAACCTCAACCAATGACTGATACCCGATGAGAGACTCCCCCTGGGCACACAAAAGACTGGGCAACTTGGAAGGCGCTGAACAGACTGCGCTCTGGCACCACAAGATGCAGAAATGGGGCCACAAAGTGGAATCCACGACATGCGAGTGCGGAGAAGAGCAAACCACTGACCACCTGCTGCAATGCACCCTGAGCCCTGCCACATGCACAATGGAGGACCTCCTTGCGGCAACACCAGAGGCACTCCAAGGGGCCAGATACTACTCAAAGGACATTTAATCAGCTACCAAGTTTGCAAATTTTGTATTTTGTCTGTTTGTTTGTTTTTGTTCTGTTAGAAATGTAATACAATCGTCTGGTTGCCCCCCGACACGATAAATAAATAGGGGAGAATGGGCGGATCTACCACCAAAAAGTATCCTTTAAGATTCTAGAGAGTTCCATAATTGTCTGTGCAGGTGCAGGAGATCCATATGTGTGCATTCCACAGGGACCACGGAGAGGAATATGAGGGGGGAAAAAAAACCCTCTAGACCACAAACAAGAGAGAGCACTAGTAACGGGCCAATAAAACCCAGAGAAAACCTGGCAGAATATATATTGTCTTCACTGCTTATCTACTCTTTTATCCGACACGTGTTATACCTGCAACAATACCCTTTTTCAACCTTCCCAGAGCATCCCCTTGGGCATTGTCTCTCCTGTTTACTACCTTACATTCATACCTAGCACAGGCTACGATGCACTCCACTCTGCACTCAACCTACAAGGCTAGGGTGGCCCACTGCAGCTTCTTCGATCCCTCCGGAAACCCCATGCACACGCACACAAACACACCAAAAGATGCACCAAAAGCAGGAGGGAAAGGCTCCAGGTGAGAGAGAGGGGCCCAGGCAGGTGAGTGGGTCCAAAGCAGTGCAAAAGCAGGTAAGACGGATTGGAGGTGTTGGGGAGAAGCAGCGCAGGGAGACTTTGAAAACCCTTCCAGGGGCAGAAACGGGGTGCAAGATGTGAAAGAGAAAAAAGGGGGGTCTGCCAGAGGGAGGGGGCACTAACCTCGCCAATGGCCCGCTTATAGCTCTGAGCCGCGCAGAAGGAAGGAAGGAAGGAGAGAAAGAAGGAAAGAAGGAAGTAAGGAGAAAAGAAAGCAGAACAAGTTAGGTCGCAGTCGCCAGGCCCATCCTCTGAAACAACCCATGAGGCCAGTTGCATCTGTCAAGTAGGAAATTTAGGTACCGCCTATGCGGGGAGGCTAATTTAACTAATTTACAAGGCCATAAAAATCTCCAGCAAGCATGCAAAGAATGAGGAAGAACTTCATCAGAGTCACAAATGGACGGTGAAGCGACAGCTCCGCTTGTGGCCAGAATACCCTCAAGAAAAGCTGTAATGTTAAATTGCCTCTGTGTCTATCTATGTATGTTGTGTGTCTATGGCATTGAATGTTTGCCATGTATAACTAATTTACGATGCCATAAAAAACTCCAGCAAGCATGCAAAGAATGAGGAAGTACTTCATCAGTGCCACAAATGGACGGTGAAGCGACAGCTCCCCTGGTGGCCAGAATACCCTCAAGAAAAGCTGGAATGTTAAATAGCCTCTGTGTCTGTCTATGTATGTTGTGTGTTTATGGCATTGAATGTTTGCCATGTATATGTGCATTGTGATCTGTCCTGAGTCCCCTGCGGGGTGAGAAGGGCAGAATATAAATACTGTAAAAATAAACAAATTCCCTCTTAAGATTTCTGTATGTAACACTATAATTTTTGTTCCTGGGTTATCAAGGTCCTTTTCTAATTGGTTTCATCAAAATACATGGGAAAGTTTAATATTGTTATTATGCCCTGTCTTATGTCTAATTGCACTATAATGCTTCTTTTGCTTATCAATGTATGTATTTTTATGGCATCGAATTGTGCTGATTGCGTACGCCACTCTGAGTCGCCTCCGGGCTGATATGAGCAGGGTAGAAATAATGCAAATAAATAAATAAATAAATAAAAGTTTTAGTAAACTGCCGAAACTTTCTCTTTGTGGGAAGGACATCCTGATACAGCACATTTTGTGATAGTTTTTCAATGAATATCTCATCATTGAGTCTCCACCAATTCAAAACAGCTTTGGCTGCCACAAAAACAACATTCCTGGAGTATAGCAACTACTTTCAAAGTAAGGACCACACAGTTAAACAGGAAATAACACTTTCTGGTCAGGAACAGTTGTGGCTTGACCACCTGAAGGTGTGACCTTTGACCTGAGAGCCCGGCACCCCATAATATGCCCTCCAGAGGGTCACTCACCGCTGGCCGGCCTGGTCGGGACCGGTGGTCTTCGGCGGCCTTGGCTTTGTTCCCTGGAGGCAGAATGGGAGAGCTGTCCAGCTTCAAGGGGCCTGAGAGGGGCAGAGAAAGGGGCCAGAATGAAGGCAGGGGGGTGGACGACATTATTATTAAAACGTTCATTTATATTTTGAGGTGAATTTGTTGTTTTGAGGCGATGTGTGCGTGCCATTCTAAGCCGCCTTGAGCCCCCCTGCTGGGGTAGAGAAAGGCCAAGAAATAAATACGCCAAATAAACAAACAAACAAATAAATAAGGACATTTACATCCTGCCTTTTGAGCAGGTATGGGCCAACTTCAGCCTTCCCTACAGGTATTTTGGACTCCAATGCCCACAATTCCTAACAGTCCAAAATACCTGGAGGGCTGAAGTATGCCCATGCCTGCTTTTGAGCCTCATCTCCTCCATAAGTGTCCTCAAGGTGGTTTAGAACAATAACACAATATTCAAGACAAGAAAATGAGATCCATAACAACAACAACAACTTTATGTCTATTTAGTCCAAGTCATGTTTGGACGAGTAACACAAAATAATAATATAATTTTATATATATATAAAATTATATATACAGATGTCATGTTCATCTGTGGGATTAACATAACTCAAAAACCACTGGGCGAATTGACACCAAATTTGGAAACAATAAACCTCTCAGGCCAAAAAATATTCAAGACAAGAAAATGAGATCTGTAACAACAACAACAACAACAACTTAATGTCTAAGTTCAAGTCATGTTTGGATGAGTAACACAAAATAATAATAATAATAATAATAATAATAATAATAATAATATAAATAAAACTGTCATGTCCGTCTGGGGGATTAACATAACTCAAAAACCACTGGGCGAATTGACACCAAATTTGGAAACAATAAACCTATCAGACCAACGAGTAACCATCACTCATAAAAACACTGCAAAACACAGCGGAAGAGACTTAAAAAGCAAAAACAACCCCCCCAAAAAAACAAAAACAAAATAAAACCTCAAAAAAGAAGACAAAAAAATTACAGTGCATGTGCAAAACAACACATATATACACACACAAAAAACACATAAAGAGACTGGGCCACAGCAACGTGTGGCAGCTAGTCACTCATAAAAACACTGAAAAACACAGCGGAAGATACTTAAAAAGCCAAAAAGTAAAAATAAATTAAAATGCATGCGCAAAACCACAAATATACACATATACACAAATATATACACACACAAAACACATATACACAGACTGGGCCACAGCAACGTGTGACAGGGGATGGCTAGTCACTCATAAAAGCACTGAAAAATACTTTAAAAGCCAAAAAATAAAAAATACATTACAATGCATCCGCAAAACCACATATATACACGTATACGCAAATATACACACACACATATACACACATATACACACATATATACACACAAAACACATATACACAGACTGGGCAACAGCAACACATGGCAGGGAACAGCTAGTCTATATAAATAATAATGTAATGTTAGTTTGTGAGATTAAAATAATTCAAAAACCACAGGACGAATTGACACCAGATTTGGACACACGACACCTCTCAGGCCAACAAGTGACCATCATGCATAAAAACAATGAAAAACACAGCGGAAGAGACTTAAAAAGCCAAAAAATACATCACAACGCATGCGCAAAACCACATATATACACATATACACAATTATATACACACACAAAACACATATACACAGACTGGGCCACAGCAACGCGTGGCAGGGGACGGCTAGTTATGTATATAAATAAAAATGTAATGTTCATTTGTGGGACTAATATAACTCAAAAACTACTGGACAAATGGACACCTAATTTGGACACAAGACACTTCTCAGGCCTACGAGTGACCATCACTCATAAAACACTGGAAAACACAGCGGAAGAGACTTAAAAAGCAAAAAAAAAAAACCCCAAAATTACATTACAACGCATATGCAAACACACATATGCACATATACACAAATATATACACACATATACAGACACAAAACACATATACACAGAATGGGCCACAGCAACGTGTGGCAGGGGACGGCTAGTCACTCATAAAAACACTGGAAAACACAGCGGAAGAGACTTAAAAAGCCAAAAAATACATTACAACGCATGCGCAAAACCACATATATACACATATACACAAATATATACACACACAAAACATATACACAGACTGGGCCACAGTAACTTGTGGCAGGGACGGCTAGTAATAATAATAATAATAATAATAATAATAATAATAATAATAATAATAGCAATAATAATGTATTGTGATTAATGTGAGCGCTTTTGAGCGCTACCTTTCCTGTCCTCAAATGCCCTGCTTTCGCCCTACGACCTCTCACCTCCAACCCGGTTGCGCTCCAGCGACCCCGGCTGTGGCAAGTGGGCCCCCCCAGACTGCAGCAGGCTATCCGTGCGCTCCCAGCCTGGGTCGCTCCTCCGTAGGTCGGGGTTGCTGTTTGGGGGGGAAGCGGAAGAAGGAGATGGTGAATGTGGCCGTGTCATTGCCCCCCACCTTGCCCCCCACAATGCCCCTCTATCCGAAGCCACCGCCACAAAGGACCCGCAACCAGAGAGCCAGAGCAAGCGAGCGCCCAGCCAGAGCCTCCTCCTCCTCCGGAGCAAGCAGCCACCGACACCCGAGCAGGAAAAGAAGAGAAGGCGAGAAGGGCTCCTCCTCCTCCCTCGCGGCTGCATTACCTACTGGCGCTCGGCACGGCGGGCAAGGGCTCTCGGGACGGGGTCCGGCCGGAGGGATGGGGCAGGGGGGCCGCGGACGGCAGGGGCTCCCCCCACTTGGCCCCCCGCTCCAGCCGGCTCTGCAGGTGGATGTGCCATGCAGACCTGCTACGGGGCCTGCACAAGGGAGGAAGCAACTCCTTAGGGCAGGTATGGGCCAGCTTGGGCCCTCCCTCCAGGTGTTTTGGACTCCAACTCCCACAATTCCTAACAGCCGGTAGACTGTTAGGAATTGCGGGAGTTGGAGTGCAAAACACCTGGAGGGAGGGCCCAAGCTGGCCCATAGAATAATACGAGTTGGAAGGGAGCTCTAAAGGCTATCTAGTCCAACCCCCTTCTGTCTCCATGCAGGAAAAGCACCATCAAAGTACCCCTGACAGATGGCCATCCACAGCCTCTGATTAAAAGCCTCCAAAGATATGCATCCAAAGGAAACGAGTGTCTACATCAACCCATGGAGCCATGGGTTCAATTACACTGTTCTACAAATTTTCAGTTTTCTCAGTTGCGGAAACGAAATGTGCCGTTTCTTAATAAATTTAACATGCTGAATTCAAATATAATAATTAAATGTGTTAATTGGCTCTGGTTTTTATGCAACAGCTATTTCAATTTTCTCCACAATAGGTAATTCGTTAATATTATGATAATGCGCCTAACCTTACTGCATGTATATAAACCGTGAATATTTACTAAATTTTAGTCAAATTATATTGCCAATAGTTTATACATGAGAAATATTTATTTAATTAGTCTATTGTTTATGTTTGTGCAGCAAGAAACTCTATGAGTAGGCCTAATGCAGTTGAAAAGTCTGAAAGTTTACTGAAAGTTTACTGAAATGTCGCTTTAATCGTGACTTGAGTTTATCTCCTGTTTGCTTCTCTTGACTTTTCTTTTGTATTCAAGGGAAGGATTCCCTCTTGCAATGCTCCAGCAGGAGTCTGACAGCATGGACGGAGTCCATTGGCCTTGATCTCTTTTTTCCATAGTGCTTTATTTACACACGTGCGAGGAGGCATAACTACAGTAAAAAGAACAATGTAAAACGATGTTTAACGATACTGTCTCAGTCTTCAACTGACTGACCCTCACCGTTCAAAAGTCTGGCCTTATAGAGGGCTTTCTGGCTTTTGCACACGGCACTAATACTGTGTCATCAAACTTTCTAGAGTATTCTAGAATCTTCCATAGTGTAAGTCACAACATGCATTTTTTCAACCATACGTGATCACGTGATTGCTTATATCATAAAAACTAGAGCCAATATACATTTTTAAATGTCATTTTCGTTTTCAGCACCCCAAAATCATAAAAGAACAACTATTTTCAGGCCCGCAACTTTTTCTCCGTTGAACAGTGTAATATCCACCTGAACATTTGGGAGAACTTCCCAACCATACAAGCTGTTCAGCAGTGGAACTCTCTGCTTTGGAGTCCAATGGAAGCTCCTTCCTTGGAAGCCTTTCCACAGAAGCTGGGTGGAAATCTGCTAGTACTTTCTGCTTTCCTGCATGGCAGCAGGTTGGACTAGATGGACCATGTGGTGGCTTCCAAGTCTATTATTTATTCTATGATTCTAAGAAATGAGAGTCCACCACACCCCAGGGCAGAGAGTTCCACTGTTGAACAGTTCTAAGAAGTGGGTTGTTGTAGGTTTTTCACAACCTCACAAACCTCTGAGGATTGCTTGCCCTAGATGCAGGCGAAACGTCAGGAGAGAATGCTTCTAGAACATGGCCATATAGCCCGAAAAACTTACAACGACCTATATTATTATTTATTAATTCTCAATATCACAACCTCTGAGGATGCTCACCATAGATGCAGGTGAAATGTCAGGAGGGAATGCTTCTAGAACATGGCCATATAGCCCGAAAAACTTACAACGACATATATTATTATTATTTATTAATTCTCAATATCATATATATGGAAAATCCTGTTTTATGGGGGCAGAAACTTTTATTATATTATTATTATTATTTATTAATTCTCAATACCATATAGCCTGAAAAACCTACAACAACCCAGTTCTAAGAAGTTCTTCCTCGTGTTATTGGTTGGGAGCTCACTCCAGCGCAGCTAGTTAGTAGCCAGCTGCATTAAATCACTACTGACCGAAAGGTCATGAGTTTGAAGCTAGCCCGGGCCGGAGTGAGCTCCCGACCATTAATAGTCTAGCTCGCTGTTGACCCATGCAGCCCGAAAGACATCTGCATCTGTCAAGTAGGAAATGTAGGTACCGCTTTATGCGGGGAGGGTAATTTAACTAATTTACGACGCCATAAAACCTTCCAACAGCGTACATAAGAATGAGGAAATACTTCATCAAGGAATCGGTGTCACAAGTCAACGATAAAGTGGCAGCTCCCCCCGGTGGCCGGAATCGAGCATACCATCATGAAGACGGAAAAAGCTGGAATGTTAAATAGCCTCTGTGTCTGTCTATATATGTTGTATGTCTAATTGGCATTGAATGTTTGCCATGTATATGTGCATTGTAATCCACTCTGACTATACTACGGGGTGAGAAGGGCGGAATATATATACCATAAACCCCTGTGCCAATAGGACTGAAGAGGTCGCAGGTTTGAATCCGCACAGGTCGCAGGTTTGAATCCGGGGAGAGGCGGATGAGCTCCCTCTATCAGCTCCAGCTCCTTGTGCGGGAACATGAAATACGGTTCCGGCCCAGTGTATTTGTCCAAACGGATCTCTCTCTACGTCCCACCTCGAAGTTTAAGATCGTCTGGGGAGGCCCTGCTCTCGGCCCCGCCAGCGTCACAAGTGAGGCTGGCGGGGACGAGGAGCAGGGCCTTCTCAGTGGTGGCCCCCCACCTGTGGAACGCG
The DNA here is from genome assembly GCF_025583915.1 of Anolis sagrei ordinatus. Taxonomy (NCBI): domain Eukaryota; kingdom Metazoa; phylum Chordata; class Lepidosauria; order Squamata; family Anolidae; genus Anolis; species Anolis sagrei. Next base: position 889,919 of record NW_026847660.1, on the reverse strand, counting down.
CTCCCCGGGGAGATTAGGCTGTCATCCTCCCTCCTAGTATTTAGGAAAAAACTAAAGACCTGGATCTGGGAACAAGCTTTTGGTCGGTGATAGCTATGGATCTGAGGATAAGCAAGGACTAATGAAATGGAATGAATATGGTGACTCTGAAACCCTGAGCATGAGATTGTTTTTACTGTTTTAATATGTACTGTTGTTTTAATTAATTGTTGATTGTTTTATATTGCTTGTGTATTGTTTTGGGCATCTAATTGTGCCCCACTGTAAGCCGCCCTGAGTCCCCCCCGGGGTGAGAAGGGCGGGGTATAAGTAAATGAAATAAATAAATAAATAAATAAGAAGCCTCCCACAAGGATGATAAAACATCAAAACACCCGGGCGTCCCCTGGGCAACATCCTTGCAGATGGCCAATTCTCTCACACCAGAAGTGACTTGCAGTTTCTCAAGTCGCTCCTGACACAACAAAAAAACAAAACTAATTTATGATGTCATAAAACCTTCCAACAGTGTACATAAGAATGAGGAAGTACTCCATCAAGGACTCGGTGTCACAAGTCGATGGTGAAGCAGCAGCTCCCCCTGTGGCCGGAATTGAGAATACCCTCATGAAGCTGGAAAAAGCTGGAATGTTAAATTGCCTCTGCGGCTGTTCCCCTGCAAAATCCCCTGCAAAATCCCCTGAGAAGCACTTTAATTACCTGTTGGGTTGTTCTCCACTTTTGGTTTAAAACCCTCCTACTAGACACATCCTCTGTTCATGTCCAGCATTTATTTTCAAAGTTTTAACTACTGCATCTGGCCCAGCCATAGGTTTTTAAATTCTTGTGTGTTATTGTCTACTTATTAGTTATATTAACTGTACTGTTTATTTTTGTGTATTGCTTGTTCTTGATGTGTTGCTGGGCTTGGCCCCCTGTAAGCCGCTCCGAGTCCCTTGGGGAGATGGTGGCGGGGTATAAATAAAGCTTTATTATTATTATCTATTATTGTATGTGCATTGCAATCCACCCTGAGTTCCCTGAAGGGTGTGAAGGGCGGAATATAAATACTGTAAACACATAAGTAAGTAAATCAATCAAGGTTCAGGTGGAATCTTCTTTCCTGTAATTTGAACCCATGGCTCAGATTAGTCCCAGTCTCCAGGGCTGCAGAAAAGAAGCCCTGCTCCCTCTTCCTGAGGACACGTATGTGTACATGGCTCTCATAATGTCTCCTCTCAGCCTTCTCTTCTTTAGCTACAAAGACGCAGCTCTTTAAGCCACTCCTTATATTCATGGTCTCCAGGCCTTTGATCCGCAAAGCATCAAAGGAAGGAACGGAGCCCCTGGGAATCATAGAATCCTAGAGTTGGAAGAGACCTCCTGGGCCATCATCCAGTCCATCCCCATTCTGCCAAGAAGCAGGAATATTGCATTCAAAGCACCCCTGACAGATGGCCATCCAGTCTCTGCTTAAAAGCTTCCAAACAAGGAGCCTCCACCACACTCTGGGGCAGAGAGTTCCACTGCTGAACGGCTGACAGTCAGGAAGTTCTTCCTCATGTTCAGATGGAATCTCCTTTCTTGTAATTTGAAGCCATTGTTCCTAGTCTCCATGGAAGCAGTAAACAAGCTTGCTCCCTCCTCCCTGTGGCTTCCTCTCACATATTTATACATGGCTATCATATCTCCTCTCAGCCTTCTCTTCTTCAGGCTAAACATGCCCAGCTCCTTAAGCCGCTCCTCATAGGGCTTGTTCTCCAGACCCTTGATCATTTGAGTCGCCCTCCTCTGGACACAATATTCCAGGTAAAGTGGTCTAACCAAAAGGGAATGGGGAGCATGACTTCCCTGGATCTAGACACTATGCTCCTATTGATGCAGGCCAAAATCCCATTGGCTTTTTTTGCCGCCGCATCACATTCCTGGCTCATGTTTAACTTGTTGTCCACGAGGACTCCAAGATCTTTTTCACACGTACTGCTCTCGAGCCAGGCATTGTCCCCCATTCTGTATCTTTGCATTTCGTTTTTCCTGCCAAAGTGGAGTATCTTGCATTTGTCACTGTTGAACTTCATTTTGTTAGTTTTGGCCCATCTCTCTAATCTGTCAAGATCGTTTTGAATCCTGCTCCTGTCCTCTGGACTATTGGCTATCCCTCCCAATTTGGTGTCGTCTGCAAACTTGATGATCATGCCTTCTCGCCCTTCATCTAAGTCATTAATAAAGATGTTGAACAGGACCGGGCCCAGGACGGAACCCTGCGGCACTCCACTTGTCACTTCTTTCCAATGTCCTCCTCCACATTCTCCTGGCTGAGGGAGAACCTCCACTGATTCAAAGGTCTCACAGGATGGTGGCTCCCCCCCCCACCCCCCATGCGTTCTACCATCTTGCCTCGGTCCTCAGTGCCTGGAGACCCTGTCTGGACCCTTGGCCATCCATCAAATCTTCTCCCAGACCCACAAAGGATGCCCAGCTGAACTGATTTCACCCTCTACAGCAAAACCCTCTCCTAGAATCAAGGCTAACTGAGACTGACCAGCTGGCCAATGCCCAGGGGCTCACCTGGCTCGGACAGCGTGGGCTGGCCGGATCCCGACTCCGCTGCTTCCGCCCCCGGCTCCGCTGGTGTTGAGGGCGGTGGCGATGGAGGAGGTGCGCTGGGGAACCTGGAGATGGAGAACAAGGTGGGTCCATTAGATGCGGAAGAACGACACCCTGGGTGTATTTATGCAGGGTCTCATGGCCTCCCCAGTCCACAAATGCATCCTGGGGGAAGCAGATGTCTCAAGAGCAGGGGGTCCTCAAACTAAGGCCCGAGGGCCAGGTACGGCCCTCCGAGGTCATTTACCCGGCCCTTGCCCAGGGTCAACCTAAGTCTGAAATGATTTGAAAGCACACAACAACAGCAACAACAACAATCCTATCTCATCAGCCAAAAGCAGGCCCACACTTCCCACTGAAATACTAATATGTTTATATTTGTTAAATTTGTTCTTCATTTTAATTATTGGATTGTTTTAAAGTGTTCTTTTGCACTACAAATCTATATATATAAAAATGCTCGGTGCATAATGAGTACCTTAAAAACAAAAGAACCAATGAACGAAATCACACCAAATTTGGCAACAAAACATCTCACAACACAAGGAGTGACCATCACTCAAAACATTATAATTTTGTCATTTGGGAGTTGTAGTTGCTGGGATTTATAGATCACCTACAATCAAAGAATATTCTGAACCCCACCAACAATGGAATTGAACCAAACTTGGCACACAGAACTCCCGTGACCAACAGAAAACACTAGAAGGGTTTGATGGGCATTGACTTGAGTTTGGGAATTGTAGTTCACGTACATCCAGAGAGCACTGTGGACTCAAACAATGTTGGATCTGGACCAAACTTGCCACAAATATTCCATATGCCCCAATATGAACACAGATGGAGTTTGGAGGAAATAGACCTTGATATTGGGGAGTTGTAGTTACTGGGATTTATAGTTCACCTACAATAAAAGAGCATTGTGAACCACACCAGTGAAAGAATTGGGCCAGACTTCCCACAGAAAACTCCCATGACCAACAGAAAATACTTAAGGCCATCCAGTCCAACTCCCTTCACCAGGGCAAGAAAATGTAATCAAAGCCCTCCTGACAGAGAGCCATCCAGCCATAGGTATAGATAGATATACATTATTCATACACACAGAGATATAGTATCCTAGATTTGAAAGGGGCCCCTAAAGAAGGACTATGATATGTTGCATATTCCAGAGTAGGCAAACCACATCAACAATGTCAAAGAAACAAGAAGAAATACTGTTTACCCACAAGCATAAATAAATTACATATATTAGAAACCAACACTTTCTCGTTACTTTATTTTCCAGATAACTAGACAGGGCCACAGCAACGCGTAGCAGGGGACAGCTAGTAAGATATATGCAGTGTGTATAGGAATTCATTCATGTTTTTTTTTTCAAATTATAATCTGGCCCTCCAACTGTTTGAGGGACTGTGAACTGACCCTCTGTTTAAAGTGTTTGAAGACCCCTGCTCAAGAGGGACCTCTGCAGTGGGTGGCCTCGCGCAAGCCCCAAGAAAGAGGGCAAAGGCTCCCATGACAAATTGCCCAACAGTGCCAGGCATTGAGCACACTCAAGGCACATGTCCCCTTATTAAATGGGGCCAGGTGGGGGCTGCAAAGGTAAGGGGCTACCCAGAGGCTCCCTCAGCTGAACACCCACTGTTTTGGGGACTGGCAACAAGGCACAGTGAACAGAGTAACTTTATTGTCATTGCACACTGTCTAAATCAGGGGTCCTCACACTTTGTAAACAGAGGGCCAGGTCCCTCAAAGTGTTGCAGGGCCAGATTATAATTTGGGAAAAAATTGAATGAATTCCTATGCACACTGCACATATCTTATTTGTAATGCAAAAAAACCCAAAACTTAAAAACAATACAATAATTAAAATGAGGAAGAATTTTAACAAATATAAACTTATTAGTACAGTGTTCCCTTGCTACTTTGCGGCTCGCTTACTGCAGACTCACTGTTTCGCAGATTTCAAAAAATATTAATTTAAAATATATTGTCAGGATTATTTAGTTATGCATGTGTGTTTTTCAATGTGTTTCTATGTAATTCAAGATGGATTAAGATGTATTTCAAGATGGATTCTATTCTGCTCTTTTGTGTATTAAAAATGCGGGCTGAGGCAGAGAAAAGGTAACCTTGACAGAAATGAGATAACGTGTTCTTTGGCTGGGAAGAAGAGGGAGGATCTGGTCTCAGCCAGAAGTCAGATAAGCACACGTTCAGAAACTGTTGTGCTTTGTAGTTCCTCACTGTAGCTCGCTGTGTGAAGACGTGTCTTATATGTACTTAGTAAAACTTAGTTTCTTTTGCAACTGTAAGACTGCAGAGTCCTGATTTTTGGAGTACTGTGTCTGTTGATCTAGCAAACCTTCCGCTGTGCACCCCCCAAACTCTGACATATCATGGTATTTTCACTGTTTTGTGGGGTTTTGCCACTGCCGCTGCTCTCCAAGGCACTTTCCCTCCTGAATCCTCCCTCCCTCTAGCCTTGATGGGCCTTTCCTTCCTTTTATTTTAAGGTTATAAAGACTTAAAATAGCTACTAAAATAATGTATAAATATTAAAATAGAGCATCCCTACATTGCGGTTTTTCACTTATTGCAGTAGGTCCTGGAACGTAACCCCAGCAATAAGTGAGGGAACACTGTATTTCATTGGAAAGTGTGGGCCTGCTTTTGGCTGATAAGATAGGATTGTTGTTGTTGTTGTGTGTTTTCAAGTCGTTTCAGACTTAGGTTAACCCTGAGTGAGGGCCGGGTAAATGACCTTGGAAGGCCATATTTGGCCCTCGGCCCTTAGTTTGAGGATCCCTGGCCTAAACAATGGGGCCAGGTGGGGACTACAAAGGTAAGGGGCTCCCCCCAGCTGACCACCCACTGTTTTGGGGACTGGCACCGAGGCACAGTGAGTAGAGTAACTTTATTGTCATTGTGCGCCGTCCAATGAAATTAAATGCCCCCTCCCAATCACATTACAAATTTATAAGGACAAAACAAGGCACCCATCCTTTCGCTACTGCACATCCCTTGATGAGTATGCCCTTGGGTCCCCAAGCTGACCACCCAGCTGACCAAGCCCATGGGTCCCTTGACCTCCCCTCTGCCCCCACCCCATCCAAACAGTGTTACCTTGGGCGGGGGCTCGGCCTCCATTTTGACCCAGGGTCCTCTCTGCTCGGCACTGGGCCGCGACGGCTGCGGGGCGGGCCCCTCGGAGGTGGGGTCGGAGTTCTGCCGGATCATGGCCGCCCGAGGCGGGGAGGGGGCGGAGGAGGAAGAGGCGGAGGAGGCGGAGGAGGAGGAGTCATGGACAGGGAAAGCGGCCATGTTCTTGGTGGGCTGGTCCTGCAGCGACTGGGAGCGAGGGACGGGGGCGGCGTAGGGCTTGAGCGGGACGCGGTGGGCCAGGTGGCTCTGCGGGGAGAGGGCGGCAGAGGGGTCAGCGGGCGGAGGCGACCGGGACAGACTTGGCTCCTCAGGCCTCATCCTGTCAGCCTCCATCCGCTGCAGCGCCACTTGACCCCTCTGGAGACCACGCACAGCCTCTCTCCTAGGAGACTAGCACCTGCCGCTCTTGGCATCCTGTCTCCGGAAGTCCCGAACCCAGGCATGGACCAACTCCAGAGCTCCCTCCAGGTGTTCTGGACCTCCCACAATTCCTAACAGCCTACCTGTTGAAGCCCAGCTGCCTGCGTGACCCCTTTCCCCCCAAATACCACACAGTTAAAAGACAACCAATAATAAGTAAGAATTGTATTATGAAAAGAGTATATAATAGAAAAGACAGGTGAAACCCTTGGTCCGGCAGGACTGCTGACCAAAAGGTCACGGTTCAAATCCGGGAAGCTGGGTGAGCTCCCGTCTGTCAACTCTAGATTCTCATGTGGGGACGTAAGAGAAGCCTCCCACAGGATGATAAAACATCCGGGTGCCCCTTGGGCAACATTCTTGCAGACTGCCAATTCTCTCACACCAGAAGCGACTTGCAGTTGCTCCTGACACACACAAAAAAAATCCAGAATAATCAGAACAGGAAATCACCAAAGTACATTCAAAAACCAGACTTTAAAAGCATTTTCAAAATAACATCCATACACTTGATATTCTTTGGTGTAGCAATCAGCATGGACCAACTCTGAACTTTTACCCAAAAGGTAACAACAAGAAACCGTAATCCAAGGGTTCCAAAACTTCAACAAAGAACTATAATCTAAAGGCCTGAAAACACGAACGAAGAAATGTAATCCGATTGAGAGTCTCTGATCGTAAACAAGAAAACGGCACAGAATGAAAGGCAAAACTCTAAACCCAGAGCTCCCAAAACAGGCAAATCCAACGCTGATCTCACACTGAACATTACGGCAGATCGCTTAAGAATTCTAACTCTTACCCACGATATTACTCTTTCTCACACCTGGCTTCCCTTTGCTTATTTTTCAGCCTCTGGGAAAAATGTCGTTGTCTCTGCTTAGCGCTCTCTCTTATGGGCCGAGTTCCTGTCTCCTCCACATTCCTTTCAGAGTCCATCCCTGGCAGAGTCTCATGAGAACCACTTTCTGTTTCCCTAAAAGCTGTTCCAACTGAAACATTGCCACCGTCCACCTTCCAAGAGACCTTGCGGAAGTAACAGGCCCAGAAGTAAGAATGGCAGGCCCCGCCAAAAGGTTTCTCTCCTCATCCTCATCAGCTGTTAGGAATTGTGGGAGTGGGAGTCCAAAACACCAGGAGGACTGAAGTTGGCCCATGCCTGTTCTAACCCCCCATCCCAAGAGGGCGATGTCCACCCCTCCCCCCGGGCTAAAAAGGACAGCCAATGAGAGAAGCAGCGGCAGCAGATGGCAATGAGCGGCTGGAATGATATGGGAGGGGCTGACGGGCGGGCGAGGGGCGGGGTGTGCCGCGAAGGTCTCACCTTGTGCTGCCCCTCCTGGGGCTCAACGGGGCGCTGCATGGGAGGGGTCTGGGAGGCCGGGGAGGAGTTGAGCGACACGGACTCCGCGCGGGAAGAAGGGGGTGCAGCGCCCTCTGAGGCCCCCATCTTGGTCTTGGCCACCGGGGAGGCCGCATTCTGCTTGTTCATGCGCGTCCGCTCCTCCACCTGAGGAAGAAGCAAGCGAGAGGGAGGGAGAAGTGTGAGAAATATGGGTTGCTTACCTGTAAACGTAGTTTCCCAAGTGGTCAGCTTTGAATCACACATTTGGTATATTCCTGCGTTTGCACAGACAGCAACAGACATTCTTGAGACAATTTTTGAGCGTTAGAGTAGCCCCGCCCACTCTCCCCATCAGCATAAATAGCACAATAGCGAGGCTACTGCCCAGTTCTTCTAATCCGCCGCTAAAAACAGCAACGGAAACAGAGACTTCACAAATAATCTAAAACTAATATTAAACAAGAAAGAAAATGTCTACCACTTCCTTCAAAAATGTGTATCGTGCCCAAATAAGATCCCGGATAACGATAATCAAAGAGCATTCTGAACCTCACCAACAACAGAATTGAGCCAAACTTCCCACACAGAACTCCCATGACCAAAAGAAAATCCTGTGTTTTCTGATGGTCTTTGGCAACCCCTCTGACACTCCCTTGTGACCACCCCCCCAGGGGTCCTGACCCCCGGGTTGGTTGAGAAACGCTGGTCTAGGTCAAGGTGCTTGGAACTTCAGATGCAGAGCATACAACAAAGACAGACTTGCTTTCCCCAAAGGCTTAGAGATAAGTAGAGGAAAAGCAGGTGTGTGAGGAATGACGTCATGGGAGCGACTGAGGCCTTTTAAAGTGGTTCCTGCTGGTACAATCTTTGTGAGAGGAACGTTGTCTTCAGGTGAACAGCTCTCAGTTCTTGCTCCTTCATTTTTGGAATCCATGTATTCAAGTTTCTATGTCTGTTCCTGTTTCTAGTTCATGTGTGGCATAGATTGCCCGCCTTGGAATCATGGCATCATTTTTATGGATGTATCTGTGAATTGACTCTTGAAACTGTATTTGAGAGGATGTTGGACTCTTGGCTATCTTGGAAATAACTTGGGATTTTGATTCTCTTTTTTAGATTTGCTTTTTTATATATAAAAGTTTTCCCTGACATGTCTAGACGTGTCCAACTGGGGGGTGTTTCTTGTCTGAAAATTCACTATCTTCTGAGTGTTGTTTTTTACTTACTGTCCTAATTTTAGAGTTTTTTTAATACTGGAAACAATCAGGGACAGTTAACACCTCCCAACAAAGGATTCCCTCAGGCAGGAAACAGCAAGGCTTTGAAGCTGCCAGGCTATTAAATGCTAACCCAGCTGGCCAACTGCAACATTCACACTTGCCTCTGAACCTGAACATTCCACAGATTTATAATCCCCACTTGTCTAGTTTCCAACAGACCTCTCAACCTCTGAAGATGCCTGCCATCGATGTGGGTGAAATGTCAGGAGAACATGCTTCTGGAACATGCCCAGACAGCTTAGAAAACTCACAGGCTGTCTGTGTTCTCTTTTTTGTAAACATTTCCTTGTGTTCCCAAACGATTTCCACTCATTTTTCTTTGTTCTTCCCTATTTCTTTGGGTTAGCTTGTGTTGCCTAACCCCTCGCACACTTCACCTCAGCAACGCTGTATCTCTCTACAGATTCCTTTGCTCTTTTTTGCTCCTTTTCCTTCCCTTCTCCTTTCTCTTGTAACCCATTCCCAATCCATTCCTTTTCTATGAAAGTTCATCTCCTGGTCCCATCAACAACACCGGCACCCCATGAAACATGTGTTAACCGCACTCCAGGGAGGAAGCCTGCATTCACCCCACTGCTGCGTGGCGTACCTCTCGTGCCCAGGTGGGCTTCTCTGTGGGGTTGGTGCTGCGGTTGTAGTGGTAAAGGGACTTCTTCTCCTGCTGCTGCTGCTTGTGAAGCTGTTGTTGTTGCTGCTGTTGCTGCTGCTGCTGTTGTTGTTGCTGCTGCTGCTGCAGGGACTTCAGGTAGGCATGCTCCTGCTGGAGTTGGCGCTGGAGGCGCTCCGACTGCCGCTGCTCCTCCAGCTGCTTCCGCTTGTACTCCTGGGGAGGGAGGGAGGGGGCAAAGGATTGGGGGTGGGATGGGGAGAGGGGACTGAGTGGGGCCGCCAAGCAGAGCCCCTTCCTCCCTCCCTGCCCAGCCCTCACCCAGTTTGGCCAAAGAAAGAGTCCCCATCTGCCCCAATTGTTGGGCAGCCCCCCAGGTGGGGAAGAGGCCTGAGTCTGGACCCCCTGTGGCCCCCTTTACCAGAAGGAGGGCTTGTTCCTGGAGGAGCTGCTGCTGCAGGATCTCCAGCTGCCTCTGCTCCTCCTCCAACTTGTGCCTGATATACTCCTGAGGAGGGAGGGAAGGAAGGAAGGAAGCAGGAGAAAGAGAGGAGGAGAGAAAGAGAGAGGAGGTGTGGCAGGTGAAGGAGAGGAAGCGGCAGCGGCCAGGCAGACCCACCACCAGAAGCCAGAGAAACTCCCCCAAGACCCACAGCTGAAGGGAAGTGGAAGGAAGAGAACTCAGCCCCCTCATCCCCACAGCAGCAGAAGGGAGGCCTGGCCAAGCGGGGCTCTTCTACGGGGAGGGGACGGGGGATAGGACAGGTCGCAGGAAGCAGGCAAGGTCCAAAGGCACCAAATGACCCCACAGGCCCTGCACCCCCCCCCCCCCCGCAGTCTCCTTCAGGGCAGGGGGAAGGGCCCTCGCGCCCCTCACCTGCTCCCTCTCGGCCTGGCGGCGCTCCTCCTCGCGGCGCATGACCTGCATGTCCTCCAGGCGCCGCTGCTGCTCCTTCTCCTGCATCTTCCGCTGCTCCCGCTCACGGCGCTGTTGCTGTGGGGAAACAGGCAGAGGAGGGGGTCAGGGGAGCCATGGGTCCACCTCTGGGGATCCCTGGAGGGGTCACACAACACCCCAGCAGAAGGGAAGAGACTTTGGTTGGCCCTGGGAACTCTTTATGGGGAAAGGCTATTCCAACAGGGCCTCTCCATGGCTGGGTCCAGGCTCAACTCTCAAATATTTACACCAGGCATGGGCACACAGAAGACGGGGCGACTTGGAAGGCGCTGAACAGACTGTGCTCCGGCACCACGAGATACAGAGCCAACTCAAGAAATGGGGCTACAAAGTGGAATCCACAATATGCGAGTGTGGAGAAGAGCAAAGCACTGACCACCTGCTGCAATGCAACCTGAGCCCTGCCACATGCACAATGGAGGGCCTTCTTATAGTTAACCCCATAGGCACTCCAAGGGGCCAGATACTGCTCAAAGGACATCTAATCAACTACTAAGCTTGCTGTAAAGGGGTTGTTAAACTGCTGCCACCAAATGTAAAGGAGCCCGTTTTAATGCCACCGAATGCCACCAAATGTGAAGGTGCGCGTGGTAAAGCACCCACTGCCACCTAATCTATGAGGGAAGCCGGGCAACGATCAATATCAACCTAGGAGCTATTTTATAAAGGGACTGTTAATTACAGAAGGCTTTATTCACTTGATAGCGTAGTGTTTACTTTCTTGGCTTGACTTTATTATTGTAGGCTGTTCAACTTAGGAGCAACTGTATCAGGCAAGGCTTGAGGAAAACAGTAACAAGTTTATTTTAACAGGAGTATAACAATGTATAACTGTTCTTCAAAAGAGGCACAAATCTTGATAGATACATTGGAAAGGTTTCATGAGTAAACTCAGGCAAACACTTCATAAGGTTTCACAGCTGGCACAACAGGCTTAAACCCAGCCAAACCTTGATTCTTAATTCAGAATCAACAACCCCCTGTACCGGGTCCTTCTCTGCAACCACTTGGTCACCAATTGATTCCCTGAATCTCCACCAAGAGATTCAGTCTCTCCCTATAGCACACTGGCTACAGACACATTCCCTGAATCTCCACCAAGAGATTCAGTTCACTCAGTAGCTCACTGGCGTACTGACTAATTCCGTGTTTCTCCCACTAGAGAAATCAGTCTCTTCCTGTAGCTCACCGGCCACAAACTGCCACTTTCAAAAAGCTGCGCCGTGAAGTGATAGTTGGCTCCGCCCCCGTTGCTATGGCAACTCAGCTCAAGCCACTAGCCACCATCTCTAACAAAACATAATCTCCCATACTTACCATCCCTAAACCACTGTCCAAACTACACATAACCAAAGAATAAAACTTACACATCGTCACACTTGCCAACTGTGTGTTTTGTCTGTTTGTTTGTTTTGTTCTGTTAGAAATGTAATACAATTGTCTGATTGCCTGACATGATAAATAAACCAGACATGGGCTAACTTGGGCCCTCCCTTCAGTGTTTTGGACTTCAACTCCCATAATTCCTAACAGACTCAGGCCCTTTCCTTTTGCCCCTCAGCCACTTAAGTCCTTTATACTTCCTTCTTTGCTTCCACACTGGGCTTCTTCTCACGCAGATAAACAGCTTTGCTCTCACAGAGCCTCCTCTCACACAGAACTTACACTCGAGCTCCACCCAGTAGCTTTTTACACAGCTTTACACCTTTATTTATTTACTGTATTTATACCCCGCTCTTCTCAACCCCGAAGGAGACTCAGAGCGGCTTACAGATTATGGCAACATTCAATGCCGCATCATACAACAAATAATAAATATAACATATCAAATTATAAAAAATTAAAACATATAAATGCAATAAGTGCAACAACAAATAATAAATATAACAAGGATGCTGAAATGGAGGCCAGTCAAGATAAAGTCCAGCAACACCAAGCAGTCCCCAGAAGCTGAGTGAGTCCCTAGAAGCTGAGCCAGAGGTAGCCACAGAGGTAGCAAGGGAAATAAACACTGCCCCTTCCCTCAAAGCCTCTGGTGATGGTACCTTCACACAAGGCCTTCAACCTGGTGCTTTTCTCACCAAAGCTTCTCACACTAGGCCTTCTCACAATCAGGTTTCTCATAGACTAAGGTCTACCTCACACAGAGGCTTCTCTCACAGAATAAGGCCTACTTCACACTGTGAGGCCTTCTCACAGATTGAGACCTTTCTCCCACTGAGGTTTACCTCAAACTGTTGGCTACTAAAGTACAGACACACCTGCTTATATAGGACTGCAGCTTTTGCTGAGTCTCTACATCCATTTAACAGTAGCTTTTTACACAGCTTTACATACAAGGCCTTCAACTTGGGGCTTTTCTTACCAAAAGTTCTCACACCAGTGCTTCTCCCACTCAGGCTTTCTCATAGACTACAGCCTACCTCACACAGAGGCTTCTCTCGCAGACGAAGGCCTACCTCACACTGTGAGGCCTTCTCACAGACTGAGACCTTTCTCCCACTGAGGTTTACCTCAGACTGTTGGCTACTAAGATACAGACACACCTGCTTATAAAGGACTGCGGCTTTTACCGAGTCTCTGCATCCATTTAACACGTTTAGTGCTTGACTCACATTTCTGTAATTAAAAATACCTTGTTAATTTTAAATATTTCTGGCAAGGGCTACCTCCTCGACGCGGCGGCGCTCCTCCTTCTGCTCCTCGATGCGCCTCTGGCGCTGGTGCAAGAGGTGCTTGATGTGGGCCTCCGAGTCGCGGTGCTGGGCGGCCAGTTGCTGCTGCTGCTGCTTCAGAGCCTCCGAGTTGCTCTTGTTCTCCTGCTGCAGGCGCAGGAACTCCCTCCGGAGCGTGGACTCCCCGGGGACGTTCATGATGGAGCTGAAGGAGCGGGGGGAGGCTCAGGGGGCGCATTGGCTAAGGAGACCCCCACCTATCACTCTGGACACACTCCATTTGGGTGCATCCCAAATGGCCCAGCCCCAGGTAACACCAAAGCTCTTCCCCCGCTACCTGGGCTCCCCTTCCTCGCCGCGCCCCTCGTCCTCCTCCTCGCTGCCGCTGTATTCGTACTCCGTCTCATCTGCGTGGAGGGAATGAGAAGCAGGTCAGGGCGGAAGGGGCCAAAGGGGGAGGAGACCGTGAAGCAGACAAAACAGCTCGAGTCTACCTCCCTCGGGTCCCCGCTTCCTCCTCTTCCTTTTTTGGGGGGGCCTACCTTTCTCCCCCCTCTTCTTCCGGGTGCGGTCAATGTGGTCCTTGAGCTGGATGCGGACCTGCCGCTCGGTGGGCTGGTCCCGGATGAAGGGGAACTTGAGGAGCTGCTCCGTCGAGGGCCGGCTGGTGTAGGCCTTGATCAGGCAGTTGTCGATGAAGTCAATGAACTTCTTGGACCTGGAAGAAGGCGGCGGCAGGAAGGGAGGAAGGAGCACAAGCATCGGCCTGAGTTTGCTGCCCTGCTCAGGTTCAAGGAATGCAGTCGAGGAGCCTCGTGGGAGCTCTGCTGTGAGCCCACCTGGGGTCTTTCTACACCTAGGGAACCCCACCCTCCCCTTGGGAAGTGTTTCTGCGATGAGCCAGTCCTTCTCCCCGCAGTGGGGCACCTACCATTTCTTGGACTTCAACTTGGGCGGGGGGTTCCGGGGGATGAGGAAGAGCGCCCGCATGGGATGCATGTCGCACAGGGCTGACAGGGGACACATCGGAGGAAGAGCAGGGTCAGCGCATGGTAAGCATGGTAAGAGTTAACATTCACTTCCCCTCTTACAATTTCTATGGACTATGTTTTGAACTGGTGAACTGTTTTTAATTGAATGCCTAAAATGGTTTTAATTGTGTTGATTGTAATGTATTGTTTTTGGCATCTAATGACTGCCTGCTGTAAGCCGTTCTGACTCCTTCTTCGGAGGTGAGAAGGACGGGATAGAAATGCCCAAAATAAATAAATAAGCAAAGGGAAGGATGCCCAGCCACCCCCAGACCCAGCACTGAGTCCCACCCGGCCACCTCCCCAAGAGAAGGAGGCCCGGCCACTGGAAGCCAGATTCCTCCTGAGTCTGGGGTTCCCCATCGTGGTCCCTGTGAATTGCATACGGTAATTCCTGCACCTGAGCAGAACAGCTTCGGAACCTTCTAGGCCAGTGGTTCTCAACCTGGCGTCCCCAGATGTTTTTGGCCTTCAACTCCTAGAAATCCCAGCCAGTTTACCAGCTGTTAGGATTTCTGGGAGTTGAAGGACAAAAAAAATCTGGGGACCCCAGGTTGAGAACCACTGGTCTAGGCAAATTATTAAACACTAGCCGTCCCCTGCCACACGTTGCTGTGGCCCACATGGGGGTTCTGCGTGGGAGGTTTGGCCCAATTCTATCGTTGGTGGGGTTCAGAATGCTCTGTCATTGGAGGTGAACTATAAATCCCAGAAACTATAACTCCCAAATGTCAAGATTCTATTTTCCCCAAACTCCACCAGTGTTCACATTGGGCATATTGAGTATTCCTGTAAGTTGGGTCCAGATCCATCATTGTTTGAGTCCACAGTGATCTTGGATGTAGGTGACAACTCCAAAACCAAAGGACACTGCCCACCAAACCCTTCCGACATTTTCTGTTAGTCATGGGAACATTGTGTGCCAAGTTTGGTTCAATTCCATCGTTGGTGGGGTTCAGAATGCTCTTTGATTGTAGGTGAACTATAAATCCCAGCAACTACAACTCCCAAATGACAAAATCAATTTTTGAGTGAAGGACATACATTGGGTTGTTAGGTGTCTTGTGTCCAAATTTGGTGTCAATTCGTCCAGTGGTTTTTGGGTTCTGTTAATCCCACAAACGAACATTACATTTTTATTTATATAGATTTTGGCGGTAGCCCCATCCACTCTCCCCTTGAGAGTACATATAGCCAGTGGGAGGGGTACTGCCTTCAGTTCTCTTTATCCGCCGCCTCAGCAGCAGCTTGAGAACCTTCGCTCTCGAAATGGGGTCTCTTTACTCGGGCGTTTATTCCTTTGGGTCCCCAAGGCGCTAAACCTGGTCTGGGCCACCGACTATGTTCCCTGCTGTTGTGCCTAAGGCTCAGACTCACCAGGTGATCATCTGCTGCCCACAGACCCCAACAAGCCCAGTTCCTCCTGACTCTGGCTGAGTGGAGATCATAGAAGTATAGAATAACAGAGTTGCAAGAGACAGCATGGACCAACTAATCCAACTTCCTGCCGTGCAGAAAAAGCACAATCAAAGCTTCCCTGAAAGATGGCCATCCAGACTCTGTTTAAGAGCCTCCAAGGAAGGAGCTTCCAAAGATGTTGGATGCAGACAAGAGAGAGGGCCTTCTCGGTGGTGGCCCCCCGCCTCTGGAACACCCTTCCTATTTATTATTATTTTATTGAAAACTTTTTATATCCCAATCTTCTCTACCTCCATAGAGGGACTCAGACCGGCTGACAGCAAGGATTCAATGCTAACAGAGAGGAGTTTCCAGCCACTTCCAGCTGCAGTGCTTGAACACAGCCACACTCCCCACCCCAGGAACCAAGGGGCCTGGGCTTCAATCAAAAGAGAGGGTACCCCCCAGGACACCCTGCTGTCCACTCCCATTGGCCCCATGCACCCCACCCCCCTTGTCTGTGGGGCAACTCACGTGGCGCTCCCTCGGCCATCTCAATGGCAGTGATCCCCAGGGACCAGATATCGCTCTGCGGGAAGGAAGGGAAGAGGCTTAGAGATTGGAAACGGGTAGATCGGATAAGAAGAAAGCTTGAGAATAGGTTATAAAGTGAGAAAAGCAAAGGCATTGGGAATCACAGAATCACAGTTGGAAGAGACCACATTGGCCATCTAGTCCGATCCCCTACGATGCAGGAAAGGCACAATCAAAGCACCCCAGGCAGATGGCCACCTAGCCTCTGTTTAAAAGCCTCCAAGGAAGGAGCCTTCACTACACTCCAAGGCAGAGAAATTGCTGCTGAACAGCTCCTCTTCCATTCAGGAAGCTCTTCCTAATGTTCAGGTAGAGTCTCCTTTTCTGCAATTTGAACCCATGGCTCCCTTGATTTTATTGTTTTGTATTATTATTGTTGTTGGTTTTGCTGATGTATTGTGGGCTCGGCCTCATGTAAGCCGTACCAAGTCCCTTGGGGAGATGGGTAGCGGGGTACAAATAAAGATTATTATTATTATTATTATTATTATTATTATTATTAGTTCAGAGCAGCAGAAAGGAGGCCTGCTCCCTCCTCCTTAGGACACCCTTTCACATCTCCTGTCTCCTCTCCACCTTCTCTTCTGCAGCTAAACAGACCCAGCTCTTTAGGACCCCCCTCAGAGGGATTATCCAGGGTCCTCTGAGTCTCCCTCTTCCTCTGAACACCTTCCAGCTTAGAGTCCATATCCCTCTTGAATTGCTTTGCCCAGAATGGGACACAGTGTGATTGAGGGTGAAGAGGTCTGACCAAAGCCCAATGGAGAGGCCCCATGACTTCTCTTGATCTAGACCAGCGGTTCTCAACCTGGGGGTCGCGACCCCTGGGGGGGTCGTTTGGCCATTTTCAGGGGGTCGCTAGCTCCGCCCCTCCAAAATGGCTGCCGATCCCCTGAGCCAGCCAAATGGCACTCCTGGCAGGCTTCTCCTCCTGCTCTTCCCACAGACCTGTGGGTAGTCAAGAGGAGGAGCTTTGGAGGCAAAGGCACGGGGAAGAAGACTCCCCTCTCGTCCATAGTCATTTGGGTTCACAGTGCTTTCCGGGTGTAGGTGAACTACATCTCCCATAAATCACTGTCATAGAATCAAAGAGTTGGAAGAGACCTCCTGGGCCATCCAGTCCAACCCCCTGCCAAGAAGCAGGAATATTGCATTCAAATCACCCCTGACAGATGGCCATCCAGCCTCTGTTCCAAAGAAGGAGCCTCCACCACACTTTGGGGCAGAGAGTTCCACTGCTGAACGGCTCTCACAGTCAGGAAGTTCTTCCTCATGTTCAGATGGAATCTCCTTTCTTGTAGTTTGAAGCCATTGTTTCGCGTCCTAGTCTCCAGGGAAGCAGAAAACAAGCTTGCTCCCTCCTCCCTGTGGCTTCCTTTCACATATTTATACATGGCTATCATATCTCCTCTCAGCCTTCTCTTCTTCAGGCTAAACATGCCCAGCTCCTTAAGCCGCTCCTC
Source organism: Anolis sagrei ordinatus (assembly GCF_025583915.1). Lineage (NCBI taxonomy): Eukaryota > Metazoa > Chordata > Lepidosauria > Squamata > Anolidae > Anolis > Anolis sagrei. The sequence goes on along the minus strand of NW_026847660.1, from coordinate 872,394 downwards.
ATAGGGCTTGTTCTCCAGACCCTTGATCATTTTAGTCGCCCTCCTCTGGTCACTTTCCAGCTTGGAGTCAATATCTCTCTTGAATTGTGGTGCCCAGAATTGGACACAATATTCCAGGTGTGGTCTGACCAGAGCAGAATAGAGCATGGGGGGCATGACTTCCCTGCATCTAGACACTAGGCTCCTCTTGATGCAGGCCAAAATCCCATTGGCCTTTTTTGCCCCAACATCACATTCCTGGCTCATGTTTAACTTGTTGTCTATGAGGACTCCAAGATCTTTTTCACACGTCCTGCTCTCGAGCCAGGCCTCCTCATCCCCCATTCTGTATCTTTGCATTTCGTTTTTCCTGCCAAAGTGAAGCCTCTTGCATTTGTCCCTGTTGAACTTCATTGTGTTAGTTTTGTCCCATCATCTCTCTAATCTGCCAAGATAGTTTTGAATTCTGCTCCTGTCCTCTGGAGTCTTGGCTCTCCCTCCCAATTTGGTGTCGTCAATTCCTCCCAAACTCCTCCAGTATTTTCTGTCGGTCATGGTACTTCTGTGTTTCAAGTTTGGTCCAGGTCTGTAATTCATGGGGGATCTCAGTGGTCTCTGGAAGTCAGAGCTGAATTGGTTGACGGTACTGCAAATCCCATCATCCACTGTCCATACTCCCCCCAACATATTGTTTTTGTGATTAATTGCTATGCTTTAATTATGTTCAATTTGTAACAATGAAAATACATCCTGCGTATTAGATATTTGCATTTGAATTCATAAGAGTAGCAAAATTATTTATGAAGTAGCAACGAAAATATGGTTGGGGGTCACCACAACATGAGGAACTTTATTTAGGGGTCACGGCATTAGAAAGGTTGAGAACCACTGATCTAGACACTAGAGTCCTTGTGATGCAGCGCAAAGGGAAAAGATCACGTTGTGAGGCAAAGTATGTGAAAGGGAAAGAAGAGTGATCAGAATGGCCTGGAAGGGACGGGAGGGAGAAGCGCATGAAGAGGGGAACATTATTTTGGAAAACAATATTGTTTTGGAACAGAGAGGCGCCGAACCGAAGGATTGAGCTGGTAGGAAGGAAGGGGGAAAGGTTTGATTGCGTGCGCGTTTGTGTTTACCGTATATTCCGGCATATAAGGCGACTGGGTGTATAAGACGACCCCCAACTTTTCCAGTTAAAATATAGAGTTAAGACGACTCCCATGCATAAGAATACACCCACGTATAAGATGACCCCTGACTTTTGAGAAGATTTTCTTGGGTTAAAAAGTAGTCTTATACGCCAGAATATACTGTACTTTAACCTGACCCTGGTCAGCTATCAAACCCACAGACAGATCAGTCTAGTGAGGCACTTTTTCTCAGTTGACCCAAGAGAAAAATTGCAAATATATCTGCTGAATTTTCATCTCCTTGCTTCTATACTGCCATCTAAAATCCAGATTATCTGCTTTGAACTGGATTATATGGCAATGTAGACTCATATAATCAAGTTAAAAGCAAATGTGTATTTCCTGCTTGGGCAATCTGGATTATGTGGGAGTTTTGAAGGGGCTGGAAAGTGACCCTGGGGGTTCTGGGGTTTGCCTTTTAAAGGGTCAGCACAGCAGGAAGTAAGATAGGGAGAGAGAGAGAGAGAGAGAGAGAGAGAGGCAGAGGGCGCGCTCACCCTGTAGTCGTAGGTGGCGTCAGGGTTCTCATCGCAGGCAATCACTTCGGGCGCCATCCAGTACGGGGTGCCAATGAAGGTGTTCCTCCGACCCACCGTGCGGTCCAGCTGGGCACTGACCCCAAAATCAACTACAGCGAGAGAGAGAAAGAGTAGAAGGGTCATGCTCCCTGCCCAGAACGTGTCAGGGTCTCTGCGGAGAATGAGGACGATGAAGAAGGCTGTCCTTGCCCAGCATCTGAATCAGGGGCAAGTGTAGAGCAGTGACCTGACATGATGGAACTCACTGCTACAGAGCAGGAGTGCTGAGGCCTGTGAAGCCTCTGAGGATGAGGACAGGCATTTTCTGGATGAGCCTGATGTTTTTGTGGGGGAAAGTGGATGTGTTTTTGAGACAATGGGAATGTTTTGGGTAGATCTCCTGTTGGGGAAACAGGCAGTGATTCTCATGAGAATTGGCCAGGGATTGACTCTGAAAGGAATGTGGAGGAGACAGGAGGGCTACCGATAACCCAGTGTTTACAGCTCAGAAGGGATAGTGCAAAACACAGACAAATTCATTGTTCCCAGAGGCTGAAAGACAAACAAAGGGAACCCAGGTGTGAAAAAGACCAATGCCAGGGGCCAGAGGGAGTATTCTTAAGGAATGGGAGTCAATGTTTGATGGGGAGATCAACACTGGATTTCCATGGGTCAAATTGCTTGTCTTGGGAGCTCCGAGTTAGGCGTTCTGCTCTTGGGTCTGGATCTTGCTTTCCTGTTTAAGTTCCATGCCTCCTGTCTGGATTACAAATTTTGTTTCAAATTTCATGCCTTTGGGATTATAGTAAAGTTCAAGTATCAAGCTTCTGGTTCATGTTTGTGTTTTCAAGCCTTTGGATATAGTTCTAGTTTAAGTGCAACAACCCTCGGATTACAGTTTCTTGTTTTTGCTTATGGTGAATTTAGGAATTCATCTTCAGAGTTGGTCACTGCTTTTGGTTAAGCTCCTGGAAATCTAGCTCATGGATGTTGCTTTGAAACTGCTTTTGCATACTGGATTTTGCTAGTACTTTAGTCTGCTTATTTTGAACACTATTTTGAAACTGTATTTTATATTAGATACTCTTTTCTTACTAAACATATTATTATTGGGGATTGTGACGCAGCTGGCTGAGTGTCAGCTGCATTAAGATCATTTCTGACCATAAGGTCATGTGTTCGAAGCCAGCCTGGGTTGGAGTGGACCTTTGCAACCCGAAAGACAGTTGCATCTGTCAAGTAGGAAAATTAGGTCCCACCTTAAAGTGTGGGGAGGCTAAATTAACTGATTTATGAGGCCATAAAGAAGACTCCGGCAACAGCATTCCAGCGGGGAAGCATGTGGGGAATGCGGAAGTACTTCATCAGTGTCGCAGATGGACAATGAAAGCGACAGCTTCCCTGGCGGCCAGAAAAAGTTAAATAGCCTCTGTGTATGTCTGTATATATTGTACGTCAAATTGGCATTAAATGTTTGCCATATTGCCATATATGTGTGCCTTGTAATCCGCCCTGAGTCCCCTGCGGGGTGAGAAGGGCGGAATATAAATACTGCAAATAAATAAATATTGATCATCTGTGTGGTGTTTGGGTGAAAAAAGGATCAAGGAGGCAGTTGGGCTACAACAAGGAGCAGGACAGACCAGGGTCTGGGGAAATAGAGTTGGGGCAGGGTGAGGCTCTTCAGGGGAAAGAGCAGGAGTTGACTATCCCTGCCTGGCTCCAGCTAAGAGTTGATGCCATCCAGCTGAGGAAATCTCATCGACTGGCCCAAAAGGCCAACTGATTAGAAATGACCTTAGAGAGTAGCATAAAGAGCTGGTGGCTATAACAGCTCTTTGCTGGCAACAACATCTTCGAAGAGCTACAGCTGGTATTCCTGTTGGTGACTTCGGGAATGGACTTTTGACTAGCGTGTTTGGATTTGACTTGGTGTGTATCTTGAAAAGTGGTGAGCCTATTGGACACTGACTCTTTTGGAAAGGACTTTTGACTATTCTCCTGCTTGATCCTCATTATGAACTGCTTGCTGTATATGATTCTGGAATGCCGTTGATTAGAGAGTGGCTGGCAGGGCTCAGACAGAAAGCTCCATGGGTTTCAGTGTGTGCCTTGCTCTCTTCTGTTGATGATGGAGACTCCCAATGAGCACCTAAGGCATCTCCAGCAAGGAAGGACTCATGGAGAGAGCTGCCTTCCTCCCGAGTGACTTACCCAGCTTCACCTCGGCGTTCTCCGTGAGGAGGACGTTCTGGCCCTTGATGTCCCGGTGGATCACCTTGTGCGCATGGAGATGGGCCAGGCCCTGAGAGAAGGCGAGGGAGGAGGAAGAAGAGGAAGGCACAGCGAGGTCAGTAACTCCCTCTTCCAAGGCAGTAGTGAAATAATAAATGTAATGATAAGAATAATAAAATAAAATAATAAATGTAATAATAATAAGAGTAAAATGATAAATGTAACAACAACAACAGAATTCAATAATAAATAATCTTAACTCAAGTAGTGAAATAATACATGTAATAATAAGAATAATAAAGTAAAATAATAAATGTAATAATAATAAGAGTAAAATGATAAATGTAATAACAACAGAATTCATTAATAAATAATCTTGACTCAAGTATAAGCCGAGAGGAACTTTTTCAGCCTAAAAAAGGGGCTGAAAACCTAGGCTTATACTCGAGTATATACAGTAAATATTTTAAATATTAAATAAATAAGTAATATTCATGCCCGCTCCATACCCGGAGGATCTCCCTGCAGATGTAGGCGATGCAGTCCTCCTTGAGGGCGTTGCCCTTGGTGTTCTTCACCAGGTCGGTCACGGAGCCGGCACCACAGAACTCCATCACCAGCTGAGAGGGAGAGGGGGGGGGGGGAGGAAGAGTTAGGCACCCATCCTTTTGGGGAGGAGGATCGAAAGGGCCCGATGCGACCGGAGCCTCCCCCTCCTCTCACCCAGAGCTGGTCGTCATTCCCGGGGGGGCTCTTCTTCACAAACGCCCCGTAGTAGGTGGCAATGTTGCGGTGGTGGGAGTACTTCTTCAGCATGTTGATCTCCTGCTTGATCTCCTCTTCTTCGTCCTGGTTGAGGGGAGAACAACGGGGTCAAAGGAGGTTATTTATTTATCGTGTCATCAGCAACCAGACATTTGTATTACATTTTTAACAAAAACAAACAAACAAACAAAACACAGATTTTGCAAGCTTGGTAGTTGGTTAGATGTCCTTTGACCAGTATCTGTCCCCTTGGAGTGCCTCTGGTGTTGCCGCAAAGAAGGTCCTCCATCATGCATGTAGCAGGGCTCAGGTTGCATTGCAGCAGGTGGTCAGTGGTTGGCTCTTCTCCGCACTCTCATGTTGTGGATTCCACTTTGTGGCCCCATTTCTGAAGGTTGGCTCTGCATCTCGTGGTGCCAGAGCGCAGTCTGTTCAGCGCCTTCCAAGTCGCCCAGTTTTCTTCTGTGTGCCCAGGGGGACGTCTCTCATTGGGTATTAGCCATGGGTTGAGGTTCTGGGTTTGAGCCTGCCACTTTTGGACTCTTACTTGCTGGGGTGTTCCAAAGAGTGTCTCTGTAGATCTTAGAAAACTATTTCTAGATTTAAGTCGTTGACATGCTGGCTGATACCCAAACAGGGGATGAGCTGGAGATGTCTCTGCCTTGGTCCTTTCACTATTGGCTGCTCCTTCCCGGCGGATGTCAGGTGGTGCAATACCGGCTAAGCAGTGTAAACAGTGGTGTAGGGCGCAGACACCCCGTGATAATGCGGCATGTCTCATTAAGAGCCACATCCACTGTTTTAGTGTGGTGAGATGTGTTCCACACTGGGCATGCGTACTCAGCAGCAGAGTAGCCAAAGCGCAAGGGCAGATGTCTTCACTGTGTCTGGTTGTGATCCCCAGGTTGTGCCAGTCAGCTTTCGTATGATATTGTTTCTAGCACCCACTTTGATGTTCAGGCAGTGCTTCTTGTAGGTCAGAGCACGGTCCAGAGTGACTACCAAGTATTTGGGTGTGCTGCAATGCTCCAGTGGGATTCCTTCCCAGATAATCATCCTCAGAGCTCGGGATGCTTCTCTGTTCTTAAGGTGAAAGGCACATGTCTGTGTTTTGGATGGGTTGGGGATCAGCTGGTTTTCCCTGTAATAGGCAGTAAGAGCACCCAGAGCTTCGGAGAGCTTCTGTTCAACCATCTCAAAGCTCCCTGCTTGAGTGGTGATGGCACGATCATCAGCATAGATGAAACTCTCTGTCCCTTCTGGCAGGGGCTGTCAAAGGAGGTAAGAGACCCCTTCCCAAGCCCCACGGCACAGTCTGGTGGGTGACCAGAAGACCTGAGAGGGAGGCTGCGCATAG
>NW_026847660.1:808534-865541 GCF_025583915.1 Anolis sagrei ordinatus | reverse complement strand
CAATCGAATTGGGCCAAACTTCCCACATAGAACCCCCATGACCAACAGAAAAGACTGTGTTCTCTGATAGTCTTTGGCGACCCCTCTGACACTCCCTGGTGACCCCCACAGGGGTCCCGACCCCCAGGTTGAGAACCACTGCACTAGGGAGTTGGGGACCCCAAGAGCACAACAATATGTAGAGGCACTACATAAGCAGTGTTTTCTATGGATTTTAACTGAACCTTCTTAAAAATACCAATGATATTTAATTCTGTTTTAATGTTTGTATATCCATGGATTTTAACTTGTATGGAAATGCTTTTAACGTTAGCTGCTTTGGGTCTCCTTTGGGAGAGAAGAAGCGGGGTATAAATAACAACAATAACGACGACAACAACAAATAGTAGTAGTAGATAGAAAATATATTTGATGTAATACAGAAAGAGAGCCAGCATGGCAATGGTAAAATGATATAAATACTAACCCACTCATTATCTAAATGAAACCTGTAGCACTGTCTTTGTAGACATTAATAACAAATACTTTAGGAAAATATGTAATGTGACTCAGTTCTTGTGGGTTTTTTCGGGCTATATGGCCATGTTCTAGAGGCATTTCTCCTGACGTTTCGCCTGCATCTATGGACCTCTGAGGAAGCTTGCCATAGATGCAGGCGAAACGTCAGGAGAAATGCCTCTAGAACATGGCCATATAGCCCGAAAAAACCCACACGAACTGAGTGATTCCGGCCATGAAAGCCTTCGACAATACATATGTAATGTGAAATAATCTGCTATGAAAAATGGAAATCAATTTATTTCTCTTATTGATATGGTAGTTATTGTTCCCTCATCCCCACCAACCACGCTTGCGAAGAAGGTGGGACTGAGAGCAGGGCTTCCCCAGGAGATCTTAATCTACATCCTGGTCTACAAACTAGGTGCTAAACACCCGACTGTAAATCAGTTTCCACTGAAGAAGAACTGGAAAAGAATATATGAAGATCAGGAGACAATGTGAGAAGACACAAGAAGAGACAACCAATGGACCGGAAATTAAAATGGTTAGAACAACTTCTTTGTTTTCTCCTTGCAGCATGCTAGATGTTTACAAATAAAAATAGAATCATAGAATCATAGAATCAAAGAGTTGGAAGAGACCTCCTGGGCCGTCATCCAGTCCAACCCCATTCTGCCAAGAAGCAGGAATATTGCATTCAAAGCACCCCTGACAGATGGCCATCCAGCCTCTGCTTAAAAGCTTCCAAAGAAGGAGCCTCCACCACACTCCGGGGCAGAGAGTTCCACTGCTGAACGGCTCTCACAGTCAGGAAGTTCTTCCTCATGTTCAGATGGAATCTCCTCTCTTGTAGTTTGAAGCCATTGCTCCATTGCGTCCTAGTCTCCAGGGAAGCAGAAAACAAGCTTGCTCCCTCCTCCCTGTGCCTTCCTCTCACATATTTATACATGGCTATCATATCTCCTCTCAGCCTTCTCTTCTTCAGGCTAAACATGCCCAGCTCCTTAAGCCGCTCCTCATAGGGCTTGTTCTCCAGACCCTTGATCATTTTAGTCGCCCTCCTCTGGACACATTCCAGCTTGTCAATATGTCTCTTGAATTGTGGTGCCCAGAATTGGACACAATATTCCAGGTGTGGTCTAACCAAGGCAGAATAGAGGGGTAGATTACTTCCCTAGATCTAGACACTATGCTCCTATTGATGCAGGCCAAAATCCCATTGCTTTTTTTTGCAGCCACATCACATTGTTGGCTCATGTTTAACTTGTTGTCCACGAGGACTCCAAGATCTTTTTCACACGTACTGCTCTCGAGCCAGGCATTGTCCCCCATTCTGTATCTTTGCATTTCGTTTTTCCTGCCAAAGTGGAGTATCTTGCATTTGTCACTGTTGAACTTCATTTTGTTAGTTTTGGCCCATCATCTCTCTAATCTGTCAAGATCGTTTTGAATCCTGCTCCTGTCCTCTGGAGTATTGGCTATCCCTCCCAATTTGGTGTCGTCTGCAAACTTGATGATCATGCCTTCTAGCCCTTCATCTAAGTCATTAATAAAGATGTTGAACAGGACCGGGCCCAGGACGGAACCCTGCTTGTGGCACTCCACTCGTCACTTCTTTCCAGGATGAAGAGGAAGCATTGGTGAGCACCCTCTGGGTTCGTCCATTTAACCAATTACAGATCCACCTCACCATAGTTTTGCCTAGCCCACATTGGACTAGTTTCCTTGCCAATGTAATGTTTGTTTGTGGGATTAACACAACTCAACAACCACTGAACGAATTGACACCAAATTTGGACACAATGCACCTCTCAGGCCAACAAGTGACCATCACTCATAAAAACACTGGAAATCACAGCAGAAGGGACTGCTGAAACCCCTGAAACAGAGCAGAAGCCAAAAAACAAAACATGCATTACAACGCATGCACAAAATCACATACATACACAAACACACATATAAACAAATATATACACGCATATATGCACACACAAAACACATATACACAGACTGGGCCACAGCAACGCGTGGCAGGGAACAGCTAGTGTTTAATAAGAATTATTTGGGGAATAACAATAACAACAACAACACAAGGACTCCTTTGCTCTAAATCGGGGTCTTCTGACCTTTGGGCCTCTGGTGTTTGGGCCTTCAGCTCCCAGAAGCCCCAGTCACTTTGGCCAACTGGATACTGAAGTCCAAAACACCAGGAGGACCAAAGGTTGAGAGGTAGTTCAGTAGAACTGAAAAGGAGGGGAAGGATCTCTGTAGGGAAGGGCTGTGGCCCATTCAGTTTGGCTTCCCAATGCCTATTCTGCCTATGTTTTGGTTGGGAGCCCTTCACCTGCGACAGGTGAATCCTGGGGCTGCAAGGAGAAACGGGAAGGCAGGCCCTCCTCCCTGAACGAGGCCAATGTGTTCCTGGCTGTAACCTGGGTGAGAGAACGTGGGAGAAACAGGAAGTGGAGCAGTTCAGCTCCTTCCCCAAAGGAAAGACAGGAGCCTTGGTGTCTTTCCCTGCCTGCCTTGGTCTTGGCTTCTGTCCTTGCCCTTGAGAGGGAGGGGGTCTTTTGCAAGAGCCCCTCTCTCCCTGGGCTTCCTGTTCAGTTTCCTTTTGGCTGTGGAATGAGCTTCAGGGAGCAGAGGATCCATAGGAGCCCCTTCCTCAGCCTCCATGAGCTGGATCCCCAGCAGAGGGAGACAAAGGCCCTCTGAGCAAGCCAACCCTTCTGCAGCAGGTATCATCATCACCATCATGACCAGGATGATGTCCAGAGGAGGACAACTAGAATGAAGAACGGCCTGGAGACCATGAATCCCTGTGGGGAGCATCTTCAAGAGCTGGGTCTGCTTAGCCTGCAGAAGCAAAGGTTGGGGGGAGACATGAGAGCCATGGCTGAAACCAATATTTGAAAGGGTGCCATAAGGAAAGGGGAGCTGGCTTGCGATCTGGAGATTGGGACTCCATGGAGACATGGGTTCAAATGACAGGAGAGGAGAGTCCACTTAAACATTAGGGAGCACTTCCCAACCATAAGAAGAGCTCTTCAGCAGTGAAACTTTCAGCCTCGGAGTCTGGGGGAGGCTCCTTCCTTGGAGGCTTTGAAACAGAGGCTGGATGGCCATCTGTCAGGGTATTTTGATTGAGTTGGACTAGATGGTCTTTAGAGGTACCCTCCAACTCTATGATACTATGATTGGGAAGTCTGACTTGGCCATGGTGGTACACGCTCTGGTCACATCCCGCCTTGACTACTGCAACGCTCTCTACGTGGGGCTGCCCTTAAAGACGGCCCGGAAACTTCAGCTAGTCCAGCGCGCGGCAGCCATGTTACTAACAGGAGCGGGACGCAGGGAGCATACAACGCCCTTGCTGTTCCAGCTCCACTGGCTGCCGATTTGCTACCGGGCCCAATTTAAGGTGCTGGTGCTATCCTACAAAGCCCTAAACGGTTCCGGCCCAAAATACCTTTCGGACCGCATCTTGGCCTATGAGCCCACGAGGACCTTGAGATCGTCTGGGGAGGCCCTTCTCTCGATCCCGCCTGCTTCACAGGCACGTCTGGCGGGGACGAGAGAAAGGGCCTTCTCGGTGGTGGCCCCCCGGCTGTGGAACGACCTCCCTGCTGACATCAGACAGGCGCCTTCCCTTCTGTCCTTCCGTAAGAGCCTGAAGACCTGGCTATTTGAGAAGGCATTCAACTGAGCGCTACAGCAACTGGTAATTGACAACTGGAACGGAATACGGATTACGATATTGGTTATGATTCTATGATGTGACGGAGCGGATTATTTAGTGTAACTAGATTATAGTGTATTATTGTTGTATTGATTCCCTGTTTTGCCCTTTTTGTAAACTGTTTTTATATGTTGTGCACCGCCGCGAGTCGCCCTAGGGCTGAGAGAGGCAGTCAATAAATGCAGTAAATAAATAAATAAATAAATAATTCTAGGAGACCTGGAACAATGGGAGTGAGGAAGGCAGGTGGGATCCTGAACCAACTGAATGAGACCCCTCCCCATTCTCCTCCTGAGAGCAACTCCTTCACCCAGAGGCGGGCATCCACAGGCCAAGATGCTAAATGGGGTGAAGGACGTCCTTCCCATGCGCCTCTCCACATGGAGACAGATGAGGGTTTGTAGAGCTGGACACTGGAGACATTGTTCCTAGCCCTCTTCCTCTTGTGGCCAAGGGCTGCCCACTGTGGGGCCAGTGGGGCCCTTCACCCACATTTGAAGAGACCCCTGGCTGTTCAGGAAGAAGTGGATGATGCCCAGAGAAGGGCCACCCCATGAGTTCAAGGCCTGGAAGCCAATAATAATAATAATAATAATAATAATAATAATAATAATAATACAATGCCCAGAGAAGGGCCACCCTAAGGCCTGGAAGCCAACAACAACAACAACAACAACAACAACCGGATGGTGCTCAGAGAAGGGTCACCCCAAGGGTCAAAGGCTTGGAAGCCAAAATTAATAATAATGTTAATAATAATGTTAATAATAATAATAATAATAATAATACAATGCCCAGGGAAGGGCCACCCCAAGGGTCAAAGGCCTGGAAGCCAATAATAATAATAATAATAATAATAATAATAATAATAATAATAATATTAATAATAATATTAATAATAATAATAATAGGCCCAGAGAAGGGCCACCCTAAGGCCTGGAAGCCAACAACAACAACAACAACAACAACAACAACAACAACCGGATGGTGCTCAGAGAAGGATCACCCCAAGGGTCAAAGGCTTGGAAGCCAAAATTAATAATAATGTTAATAATAATAATAATAATAATAATAATAATAATAATAATACAATGCCCAGGGAAGGGCCACCCCAAGGGTCAAAGGCCTGGAAGCCAATAATAATAATAATAATAATAATAATAATAATAATAATAATATTAATATTAATAATAATAATAAGCCCAGAGAAGGGCCACCCTAAGGCCTGGAAGCCAACAACAACAACAACAACAACAACAACAACCGGATGGTGCTCAGAGAAGGGTCACCCCAAGGGTCAAAGGCCTGGAAGCCAATAATAATAATAATAATAATAATAATAATAATAATAGGCCCAGAAGGGAAGCTTCCCACCGGAGTGGAAATCATCTATCGGACAGATGGCAAGCTATTCAACCTCAGCAGACTGAAAGCCAAAACCAAGGTTACAACAACAACTGTTATAGAACTCCAGTATGCTGATGACAATGTCGTCTGTGCGCATTCAGAAGAAGATCTACAAGCCACTCTAAACACCTTCGCAGAAGCATATGAGAAGCTCGGCCTGTCACTGAACATTGAGAAAACCAAGGTGCTGTTCCAGCAGACACCAGCCAATCCCTCTCCAATGCCAGAGATACAGCCTAATGGTGTAACATTAGAAAACTATGACCATTTTTGCTCTCTTGGCAGCCACCTCTCCACCAAAGTCAACATTGACACCGAAATACAACACCGCCTGAGCTCTGCAAGTGCAGCATTTTTCCAGAATGAAGCAGAGAGTGTTTGAGGACCGGGACATCCGTAGGGATACCAAGGTGCTTGTTTATAAAGCTATTGTCCTCCCAACCCTGCTCTATGCCTGTGAGACGTGGACTGTCTACAGACGTCACATGCAGCTCCTGGAACGTTCCCATCAGCGCTGCCTCCGGAAAATCCTGCAAATCTCCTGGGAAGACAAGCGGACAAACGTCAGTGTGCTGGAAGAAGCAAAGACCACCAGCATTGAAGCGATGGTCCTCCAACATCAACTCCGCTGGGCCGGCCACGTTGTCCGGATGCCTGACTACCGTCTCCCAAAGCAGTTGCTCTACTCCGAACTCAAGAACGGAAAACGGAATGTTGGTGGACAGGAAAAGAGATTTAAAGATGGGCTCAAAGCCAACCTTAAAAACTCTGGCATAGACAATGAGAACTGGGAAGCCCTGGCCCTTGAGCGCTCCAGCTGGAGGTCAGCTGTGACCAGCAGTGCTGCAGAATTTGAGGAGGCACGAGTGGAGGGTGAAAGAGAGAAACGTGCCAGGAGGAAGGCGCGTCAAGCCAACCCCGACCGGGACCGCCTTCCACCTGGAAACCAATGCCCTCACTGCGGAAGAAGATGCAGAGCAAGAATAGGGCTCCACAGCCACATACGGACCCACAAGGAAATCCATAATGGAAGACCATCTTACTCGTCCAACGAGGGATCGCCTAAGAAGATAAGAATAATAATAATAATAATAATAATAATAATAATAATATTAATATTATTAATAATAATAATAATAGGCCCAGAGAAGGGCCACCCTAAGGCCTGGAAGCCAACAACAACAACAACAACAACAACAACAACAACAACCGGATGGTGCTCAGAGAAGGGTCACCCCAAGGGTCAAAGGCTTGGAAGCCAAAATTAATAATAATGTTAATAATAATGTTAATAATAATAATAATAATAATAATAATAATAATAATAATAATAATAATAGTACGATGCCCAGAGAAGGTCCACTCCAATAGTCAGAGGCCTGGAAGCCAATAATAATAACAACACCAATAATTTGTATTTATTACTTGCCTCTCCTGATGGCTTAAGGCAAGTAATAACAAATTCAAAAACAAATGGAACATAGAAATACAATAAATTACTAAATTATTTATTAATAACAACAACAACAACAACAATGTATTATTATTATTATTATTATATTATATACCATATTATGTATAATAAAATAACATCACACACACACACACATATGATTTAATAAGTATACCAAACACAGCTACAGAATTGACCTATCGTGGTAAAGGAATGCAACTCAAAAGCATCTTGCTGAAGAGCTGGGGAGGTGTAGCCTGGAGAAGGGGCATACATGGGAGCCATGCTTCAACATCTGAAGGAATGCTCATGGGGAGGAGGTGGTGGTGGTGGTATCAGGGGCAAGGCTCAGGAGGCCAAGGCACAATGGAGGCACGGATTCAAAGGGCAGGGAATTGAGATCCCACCTGGGCATTATGAAGGAGGACCACCCTCCACATGGGGGAGAAGGAGGGCCAGGAGCCGCCACTGCTTATGCCCCCCCCCTGCCCTCGCCATGTGCCGGCATGCATTGTCTCTGGTGCCACGCAGCAGCCTGGCGTGGGCAGCCGTCGCCTGGCAACCGCCTCCTTCTTCCTCTCAAGTGGCATCAATGCTGCTGCTGCTGCAATGGGAAAGCACCCCCCACCCCCAAAACACGGCTGCATGAACAGAACGCTTGGTTGGTACACCTTGGTCCTGTCCAAGGCAGCGGATAGAGTCTCTCTCATATATATACTTCTAGTCCTAATATATACATCTAGTCCTAATATATATATATACACACACACACACATATAATATATATATATGTGGACTAGATGGCCCTTGGCTGGCCCTTTCCCACTCTAGCATTATCCTATATATCTATAGGATAATGCTTGAGTGGGAAAGGGCCAGCCAAGGGCCACCTAGTCCTAACGCCTTTAAGCTATGCTAGGTAGGAAGGCACTGTCCAAGCCCTCCCGACAGATGGTCACCCAGCTGCTGCTTCAAGTCTTCCGGAGAAGGAAGGAGGCTCCACCAGACTCCCAGGTTCCACTGTTGACTATCAGGACGTTCTTCCTCATGTTTTTCTTCTTCCCTGTCATCTTGAACCCAGGGCTCCGTTGTGGTCCAACCTCCAAAAACAAGCTTGCTATTTCCTCCTTACCAATATCGAAACCTGGCTCCTCTCACTGAGTTGGAAGAGACCTCCTGGGCCATCCAGTCCAACCCCATTCTGCCAAGAAGCAGGAAAATTGCATTCAAAGCATCCCCGACACATGGCCATCCAGCATCTGTTTTAAAGCCTCCAAAGAAGGAGCCTCCACCACACTCTGGGGCAAAGAGTTCCACTGCTGAACAGCTCTCACGGTCAGGAAGTTCTTCCTCATGTTCAGATGGAATCTCCTTTCTCTTCTTCAGGTGAGAGATTCCAGACCTTGGCCATAATTTTTGGTGGCCCTTCTCTCTGGTCACTTCCCCTCTTAGAATCACTGAGTTGGAAGAGACTACATGGGCCATCTAGTCCAACCCCCTTCTGCCAAGCAGGAGTTGGAATCCAAAACACATGGAGGGAGGCCCAAGTTGGCCCATACCTTTGTCCTCTTGGAATTGGACACCTGAGTCTATCAAGGGATCTTCTGCATAACCATGTTGTGGGAGTTGGAGTCCAAAATAACTGAAGGGAGGGCCCAAGTTGGCCCATGCCTTTGTCCTCTTGGAACTGGACACTTGAGTCAACCAAGGAGTCATCTGCATACCCATGTTGTGGGAGTTGGAGTCCAAAACACCTGAAGGAAGGGCCCAAGTTGGATCATGCCTTTATACTCTTGGAATTGGACACTTGGGTCAACCAAGGGATCATCTGCATACCCATGTTGTGGGAGTTAGAGTCCAAAACACCTGGAGGGAGGGCCCAAGTTGGCCCATGCCTTTGTCCTCTTGGAATTGGACACTTGGGTCAACCAAGGGATCATCTGCATACCCACGTTGTGGGAGTTGGAGTCCAAAATAACTGAAGGGAGGGCCCAAGTTGGCCCATGCCTTTGTCCTCTTGGAACTGGACACTTGAGTCAACCAAGGGATCATCTGCATACCCACGTTGTGGGAGTTAGAGTCCAAAACACCTGGAGGGAGGGCCCAAGTTGGCCCATGCCTTTGTACTCTTGGAATTGGACACTTGGGTCAACCAAGGGATCATTTGGATACCCATGTTGTGGGAGTTGGAGTCCAAAACACCTGGAGGGAGAGCCCAAGTTGGCCCATGCCTTTGTCCTCTTGGAACTGGACACCTGAGTCAATCAAGAGATCATTTGGATACCCATGTTGTGGGAGTTGGAGTCCAAAACACCTGGAGGGAGGGCCCAAGTTGGCCCATACCTTTGTCCTCTTGGAACTGGACAGTTAAGTCAACCAAGGGATCATCTACATACCCACGTTGTGGGAGTTGGAGTCCAAAGCAACTGGAGGGAGGGCCCAAGTTGGCCCATGCCTTTGTACTCTTGGAATTGGACACTTGGGTCAACCAAGGGATCATCTGCATACCCACGTTGTGGGAGGTGGGAGTCCAAAACACCTGGAGGGAGAGCCCAAGTTGGTCCATGCCTTTGTCCTCTTGGAACTGGACACCTGAGTCAATCAAGGGGTCATCTGCATACCCACGTTGTGGGAGCTGGAGTCCAAAACACCTGGAGGGAGGGCCCAAATTGGCCCATGCCTTTGTCCTCTTGGAACTGGACACTTGAGTCAACCAAGGGATCATCTGCATACCCACGTTATCATCCCTTTCATTGCGTCTCTGCAATGAAGTTGTCCCATGCCTCTTCTAAATAGGTGTCGGAGGAGGGGGTCCAGCAGATTTGGGGAGGGAATGGGAGGCTGAAATGACCCTCCTGAGCCCCAAAGTGGTCAAACAGGTTACGGAGGAGAAGCTGGCTTTCCCTAAGTGGCACCTTCTTGTGAGCACCTTGGTTCTGCCCCAGTTTCAACGACCCAGATGCCTCTCTGTCTGTCTGCATCTTGCTGCCAGGCTTTCAGGGAACAACAAGGGCACCTGATTATTCCGGAGGAAGCCCCCCCCCCCCCGTGCCCTCCCCTCCCCTCTGCTTCCAGGCTTCCTGACTGACTGAAGCCCCCTCCCACTTTCCCCACTTTGCCATCAAAGGCAGAGGCATGCCTCCCAGATCAGAGGGAGAGGCGCCTGTCAGGGTCTTTCTTCAAAGGGAAAGGGGCCTAGGATGTATGTGTATATATATATATATATATTCCAAAAAGGGGGGCAGGCATATACTCCCCTCCTCATGTGCCCCTCCCCACATCCTTGACGAGCTCTTCTTGCATCATTTGGGGGGTGGGAGTCAATGAGGGCAAGGAGGGGCTTGTTTTGCCCCCTCTTTCTGCATCCTACTTCATATATACAAGGGGATGGGTTCCAGAAACAGTAGCTAAGGAACAAGGGGGGGGGGGGTTAGTCACCAGAGGGAGAAAAAGCTCCCCAGTGGGTTTCCATGGGAACAGAGAGCGGGAAGGAGAGAGAGTGAGTGATGCAGGGACCCAAAGGATGCCGTCTGCGCAGAGAGCCTGCACCATAGCCTCCTCCTTTCTTGCTTGGGAAGAAGCCACTCTGTACATGCTCTGAGGCCACACTTTGCAGCACATCCAAATACCTGGGTGTCACTCTGGACCGTGCTCTGACCTACAAGAAGCACTGCCTGAATATCAAGCAAAAAGCAGGTGCTAGAAACAATATCATACAAAAGCTGACTGGCACAACCTGGGGATCACAACCAGACACAGTGAAGACATCTGCCCTTGCGCTATGCTACTCTGCTGCTGAGTATGCATGCCCAGTGTGGAACACATCTCACCACGCTAAAACAGTGGATGTGGCTCTTAATGAGACATGCCGCATTATCACGGGGTGTCTGCGCCCTACACCACTGGAGAAATTACACTGCCTAGCCGGTATTGCACCACCTGACATCCGCCGGGAAGTAGCAGCCAATAGTGAAAGGACCAAGGCAGAGACATCTCCAGCTCATCCCCTGTTTGGGTATCAGCCAGCACGTCAACCACTTAAATCTAGAAATAGTTTTCTAAGATCTACAGAGACACTCGCTGGAACACCTCAGCAAGCGAGAGTCCAAAAGTGGCAGGCTCAAACCCAGCACCTCAACCAATGGCTGATACCCATTGAGAGACTCCCGCCTGGGCACACAGAGGACTGGGCGACTAGGAAGGCGCTGAACAGACTGCACCACGGGGACTCAAAGCCCAGGAAGGGGAAGGGGAAGAGGGGACCCTCCCCCCCCCCAGACATACACACTTTGCAGAACTTCTTTCCTCCTCAACTCACCTTGTAGACCTGTCCATAGGTGCCATTGCCCACCACTTCCACCAGTTCGAAAATCCCGGCAGGATCCTGCAAGAGACAGAGAGACAGAAAGAAAGCGGCAGTCAAAAAACGTCTTCCATGCTCAAAACTTCAAACTTAACAGCTTCTAGATCAGGCATGGGCCAACTTCGGCCTTCCCTCCAGTTATTGTGGACCTCAACTCCCACAATACCTTTCAAACTACTGCCTGTTAGGAATTGTGGGAGTTGGAGTCCAAAACACCTGGAGGGAAGGCCAAAGTTGGCCTATGCTTTTGTCCTCTTGGAACTGGACACTTGAGTCAGTCAAGGGATCATCTGCATACCCATGTCCTCATCCCCTTCAGTTTCGTGCCCTTCATGCAATAGACTTGACCTTTCAAACTACTGCCTGTTAGGAATTGTGGGAGTTGGAGTCCAAAACACCTGGAGGGAAGGCCAAAGTTGGCCTATGCTTTTGTCCTCTTGGAACTGGACACTTGAGTCAGTCAAGGGATCATCTGCATACCCATGTCCTCATCCCCTTCAGTTTCGTGCCCTTCATGCAATAGACTTGACCTTTCAAACTACTGCCTGTTAGGAATTGTGGGAGTTGGAGTCCAAAACACCTGGAGGGAAGGCCAAAGTTGGCCTATGCTTTTGTCCTCTTGGAACTGGACACTTGAGTCAGTCAAGGGATCATCTGCATACCCATGTCCTCATCCCCTTCAGTTTCATGCCCTTCATGCAATAGACTTGACCTTTCAAACTACTGCCTGTTAGGAATTGTGGGAGTTGGAGTCCAAAACACCTGGAAGGAGGGAGAGCTGGAGTTGGCCTACACTTTTGTCCTCTTGGAACTGGACACTTGAGTCAGTCAAGGGATCATCTGCATACCCATGTCCTCATCCCCTTCAGTTTCGTGCCCTTCATGCAATAGACTTGACCTTTCAAACTACTGCCTGTTAGGAATTGTGGGAGTTGGAGTCCAAAACACCTGGAGGGAAGGCCAAAGTTGGCCTATGCTTTTGTCCTCTTGGAACTGGACACTTGAGTCAGTCAAGGGATCATCTGCATACCCATGTCCTCATCCCCTTCAGTTTCATGCCCTTCATGCAATAGACTTGACCTTTCAAACTACTGCCTGTTAGGAATTGTGGGAGTTGGAGTCCAAAACACCTGGAAGGAGGGAGAGCTGGAGTTGGCCTACGCTTTTGTCCTCTTGGAACTGGACACTTGAGTCAGTCAAGGGATCATCTGCATACCCATGTCCTCATCCCCTTCAGTTTCATGCCCTTCATGCAATAGACTTGACCTTTCAAACTACTGCCTGTTAGGAATTGTGGGAGTTTGGAGTCCAAAACACCTGGAAGGAGAGAGGGCTGAAGTTGGCCTATGCATTTGTCTTCTTGGAACTGGACAGTTGAGCCAGTCAAGGGATCATCTGCATACCCACGTCCTTCAGTTTCGTGCCTTTTATGCAATAGATTTGACCTTTAAAACTATTGCCTGTTAGGAATTGTGGGAGTTGGGAGTCCAAAACACCTGGAAGGAGAGAGGGCTGAAGTTGGCCTATGCATTTGTCTTCTTGGAACTGGACAGTTGAGCCAGTCAAGGGATCATCCGCATACCCACGTCCTTCAGTTTCGTGCCCTTCATGCAATAGACTTGACCTTTAAAACTATTGCCTGTTAGGAATTGTGGGAGTTGGGAGTCCAAAACACCTGGAAGGAGGGAGGGCTGAAGTTGGCCCATGCCTGATCTAGATCCTATGGGTTTCCCCCTGGGCTCCTTCTCCTCCGAAGCGTGCCTCTCTCTCCACCAGGCTGGCTTCCCTTGGGCCCTATTCATATATTAATAGCTCCTCATCAGGGCGAGAAGAGGACAAAGGAGGCCTTCCTTCCTTTGGGGCCAGATCTGTCCCAGATCCAAGGAAGGAAGGAAGGAAGGAAGGAAGGGGGGGGGGGTTGGAGGGCGGTCCAGCCCCACGGAGGAACGGGTCAGTGCCTTTCCAAAGGGGCCCCAGAAGTGTTGAAGCCATAGGGCACAGGCATTGAAGAGGTAACTGGGCTGTGCCCCAAACTTGGTTTCCACGCCAAGCCCATTAGATTTATTGTCCCGCGTCCAGAGCTTCTTTCCCAACGGAGGTTATGAAACTGCATCAGCTGATGGGAAAGCTGGCACGGGTCAGTGCTGAGCGTTGTCTGGACGATGCCTCTGGAAGTGAGAGTTCAAATCCCTGTCCAGCCCACCGAGTGACCGGGGCCAGTCCCACTCCCTCGGCCTTCAAGAGGGCCAATCAGAGGAAAAGGCAAACCCACCCCAAAGCTCAACAACAACAACAACAGAATCATAGAATAATTGAGTTGGAAGAGATCACATGGACATCTAATCCAAACCCCTGCCATGCAGGAAAGCACAATCAAAGCCCTCGCAACAGATGGCCATCCTGTCTCTGTTTAAAAGCCTCTAAAGAAGGAGAATCCAACTGACACATAGAATCATAGAATCTTAGAGTTGGAAGAGACCTCCTGGGCCATCCAGTCCAACCCCATTCTGCCAAGAAGCAGGAATATTGCATTCAAATCACCCCTGACAGATGGCCATCCAGCCCGTTTAAAGCTTCCAAAGAAGGAGCCTCCACCACACTCCGGGGCAGAGAGTTCCACTGCTGAACGGCTCTCACAGTCAGGAAGTTCTTCCTCATGTTCAGATGGAATCTCCTCTCTTGTAGTTTGAAGCCATTGTTCCGCGTCCTAGTCTCCAAGGAAGCAGAAAACAAGCTTGCTCCCTCCTCCCTATGACTTCCTCTCACATATTGATACATGGCTATCATGTCTCCTCTCAGCCTTCTCTTCTTCAGGCTAAACATGCCCAGCTCCTTAAGCCGCTCCTCATAGGGCTTGTTCTCCAGACCCTTGATCATTTTAGTCGCCCTCCTCTGAACACATTCCAGCTTGTCAATCTCTCTCTTGAATTGTGGTGCCCAGAATTGGACACAATATTCCAGGTGTGGTCTAACCAAAGCAGAATAGAGGGGTAGCATTACTTCCCTAGATCTAGACACTATGCTCCTATTGATGCAGGCCAAAATCCCACTGGCTTTTTTGCCGCCACATCACATTGTTGGCTCATGTTTAACTTGTTGTCCACGAGGACTCCAAGATCTTTTTCACACGCACTGCTCTCGAGCCAGGCATTGTCCCCCATTCTATATCCAGCTTGGATACCTTCCTGCTTGGATCAATATCTGGGTTGTTGTAGGTTTTTTCAGGCTATATGGCCATGGTCTAGAGGCATTCTCTCCTGACGTTTCGCCTGCATCTGGACCACAGCATATTATTTGAGAACACAGAAATGCTAGACCACACTCGCAACCACCATGTCAGGCTACACAGAGAAGCCATTGAAATTCACAAGAAGCAGGTGGACAATTTCAACAGAAAGGAGGAAACCATGAAAATGAACACAATCTGGCTCCCAGTATTAAAAAACTCCAAAATTAGAACAGCACAACAACAGAGAGGAAACAAACAAGGATATCTAATCACCTCTCAACAAAGGATTGCTCCAGGCACTGCCAGGCCATCAAATGCTAATCAAGGTGATCAGTTGAAACATTCCCACCTAGCTCCAGCAGACAAGAGTCCTTTGTCTCACCCTGGTCATTCCAGATATATAAACTCTTTTTCCTTGTTCCAACAGACCTCACTACCTCTGAGGATGCTTGCCGTAGATGCAGGCGAAACGTCAGGAGAGAATGCCTCTAGACCATGGCCATATAGCCCGAAAAAACCTACAACAACCCAGTGATTCCGGCCATGAAAGCCTTCGACAATACATTGAATCAATATCTCTTTTAAACTGTGGTGCTCAGAACCAGACACACTATTCAAGGTGATAATAATAATAGTAATAATAATTTTATTTCATACCCACCCCTCCTTGTGGCTCAAGGTGGGTTACAGAATAAATAAAACACATAAACATGGTAAAAATACCACAAATGCATATATATTCATACTCCAGAGGTGTCTGAATCTGTTATGCCACCTGGCACTGTCTCTCATTCTCTCATCCCATGGTCACAGCTCTGAACTTACTCCCATTCCCTGGCTCGATTGTTTACAACCTGGCCATGTCTACCATGTTTACATTAGCTATTGCCACTGATGGATGAGCGCTGTTTTATTCCGAGTTTTATGCTGTTGTTATATCTTTTATGTGAGTTTTTTTTAATTGTATTTTATATTGTGTTTTATTTCATGTCTTGTTTTTTAGACACCTTGTCCAAGCTGTCCCAAGTCCCTTTGGGGAGATAGATGGGGGTGGGATATAAGAAGAAAGTTATTATTATTATTATTATTATTATTATTATCATCCTCGGAGCTCGAGATGCTTGTCTGTTCTCGAAATGAAAAGCACATGTCTGTGTTTTAGATGGATTAGGGATCAGTTGGTTTTCCCTGTAATAGGCAGTGAGAGCAGCTAGAGCTTCAAAGAGCTTCTGTTCAACATCTCAAAGCTCCTTGCTTGAGTGGTGATGGCACGATCATCAGCATAGATGAAACTCTCTGTCCCTTCTGGCAGTGGCTGGTCATTTGTGTAGAACATGGATGGAGCAAGCACGCTCCCCTGAGGCAGGCCGTTCTTCTGTTTCCGCCATCTGCTTCTCTGGCCCTGGAACTCAACAAAAAAGCTCCTGTTTTGTAGCAGGTTTCCTATGAGGCGGTGAAGTGGTCGTCCTGTGTGATATTATACATATGATATATGATTAGGGATCAGCTGGTTTTCCCTGTAATAGGCAGTAAGAGCTTCTGTTCAACCATCTCAAAGCTCCCTGCTTGAGTGGTGATGGCATGATCATCAGCATAGATGAAATTCTCTGTCCCTTCTGGCAGTGGTTGATCATTTGTGTAAATGTTGAACATGGATGGAGCAAGCACGCTCCCCTGAGGCAGTGGGACAAAGGCACACAGACCCCCATCCCGCTCTCGCTTTGCATTACACTATGCAACAAAATTTGAACATTTTTCTGTTCCTGGTTTGAAAGTCTTATTTCCTGTTTAATTGTGCAGTCCTTACTTTGAAAATAGTTGTGGTTTTGAATGGGGTGACACTTTATTATCATAATAATAATAATAATAATAATAATAATTATTATTATTATTATTATTATTTGTACCCCGCTAGCATCTCCCGAAGGACTCGATGAGATACTCATTGGAGATACTCATTGGAAAACTAGAGCAAATGTGTTGCAGGATGATGTCCCTCAAAAACAAAGTTTTTGCAGTTTAATAGACTTTCCCCATGTTTTAATGACAGAGCCAATCAGGAAATGACATTGATAACACAGGAACAAAAACCTTGTGACATAGTGTTATGAAAAGGTGGGATGTAGGGAGCGGAGCGGGATTCCCCCTCCCAGGCTCAAAAGACACACCTTCCCATCCAGGCGGGAATTCTAGATCAGGCCCGCACAACTCGAGACCCTCCAATTCCTAGAAGCCCAAGCCCATTTGTTCAACAGCCAGGAATTCTGGGAGCTGAAGTCAAAAATACCTGAAGGGCCACATGTTGTGCAGGTCTGCTCTCTATAAACCTAACCAGGTTTAAACATCATCATCATTATTATTATTATTATTATTATTATTATTATTATTATTATTATTATTATTACGTGCATGTTTACCACACCCTTCTCCCCGGCAAAGGGGGACTCAGAGCGGCCTCATATAAGCATCCTGTGATGCTAACAACAAATACACAGCAAAAGTTACAATTAAAACACTAAAAATCATTAAAACACATTATACAGATCCATTACCAAATTCATTAAACAATAAATCAAGATGTCAGTTAAAACCAAGACCAAGTCGGGTAAATCCAATGTCACATATGTCCTAACTTTTTCTTCTGACTGTTGCTGTCCATGAGACAAACGCCTGGTCCCAGAGCCAAGTCTTTAATTGTCTTCTAAAGGACAGGAGGGAGGTGGCCATCCTGATGTCCTTAGGGAGGGAATTTCACAGACGGGGGGCCACTGCTGAGAAGGCAGTGTTTGCCCTCATCCAGATTGTCACAGCAGCCAAGCTCCAGTTCAGGACCTGCACAGCCTCCTTAGGGATAGGTGGGAAGGAGTGATAGAGCTGAACATCATCCGTGTACAGATGATATCTGACCCCAAAGCTCCGGATGATCTCTCCCAGCAGCCGGATGAGCCCTGCGGGACCCCACAGATCAATGGTTGTGAGGACAAGAAGGTGTCCCCCAGCAACACCTTCTGGGAACGACCCTCAAGGAAGGACTGGAGCCACTGAAGAACAGTATCCCCAAGTCCCATATGCCTGAGGCGTCCCAGAAGGATACTGTGCTCGAAGGCTACTGAGAGGTCCAGTAGAACCAACAGGGACAACTAGCAGCGGCACCCCTGTCTAGTTCCTGGCGCAGATCATAGAACCATAGAATCAAAGATTTGGAAGAGACCTCCTGGGCCATCCAGTCCAACCCCATCCTGCCAAGAAGCAGGAATATTGCATTCAAATCACCCCTGACAGATGGCCATCCAGCCCCTGTTTAAAAGCTCCAAAGAAGGAGCCTCCACCACACTCCGGGGCAGAGAGTTCCACTGCTGAACGGCTCTCACAGTAAGGAAGTTCTTCCTCATGTTCAGATGGAATCTCCTCTCTTGTAGTTTGAAGCCATTGTTCCGCGTCCTAGTCTCCAAGGAAGCAGAAAACAAGCTTGCTCCCTCCTCCCTGTGGCTTCCTCTCACATATTTATACATGGCTATCATATCTCCTCTCAGCCTTCTCTTCTTCAGGTTAAACATGCCCAGCTCCTTAAGCCACTCCTCATAGGGCTTGTTCTCCAGACCCTTGATCATTTTAGTCGCCCTCCTCTGGACACATTCCAGCTTGTCAATATCTCTCTTCAATTGCGGTGCCCAGAATTGAACACAATATTCCAGGTGTGGTCTGACCAAGGCAGAATAGAGGGGTAGTATGACTTCCCTGGATCCAGACATTATGCTCCTATTGATTCAGGCCAAAATCCCATTGGCTTTTGTAGCCCCACATCACATTCCTGGCTCATGTTCCCCTTCCTCCCCACGAGGACTCCAAGATCTTTTTCACACGTACTGCTCTCGAGCCAGACCTCACTGTCCCCCATTCTATATCTTTGCATTTCGTTTTTCCTGCCATCTACTAAGGCAGTCATCTACTAAGGCAACCAAGGCTGTTTCAGTACCATGTCCTGGCCTGAAGCCAGACTGTGCAGGACCTAGATAATCAGTGTCTACCAAGAACCCCTGGAGTTGCAAGGCCACCACACGTTCCAGGACTTTGCCCAAAAAGGGGAGATTGGAAACTGGCCGAAAGTTATCTGATTGGGTGGGGTCTAGTGATGGTTTCTTCAACAGCGGTTTTAGATCTTGAGGTACAATCTCCTCCATAGAGAGAGCCTCTTTTCGTCTGCAGATGGGGGCCTCTCCTTCCTGCATCTGGGCCAGGGAGAAGCGCAAGAGGGAAAAAGCCCAACCTCTCTTTGCAAGAAAACTAGAGCTGCAGATCTCAAAATAGCATCCTCGCAGCCGGGCAGGATGAGGACGCGGCCAGGTGCCCCACATACAGGTGCCTCTGGGCGACCCACACGGGAAACAGGCCCAGCTCATTGGAGGTTAGCTCTCATGGGTGCACCCCCCCCCCCCAAACAAATGCCAGGCCAAACTTTGGCCCCTGAGAAAGGGATCTAGGAGCCTGAGTGGACCACAAGCTGAGCAGGAGCCAAGAGTGGGATGCAGCAGCTCAAAAGGCCAATGTGGCTCTAGGCTGCATCCAGAGGAGGATAGTGTCCAGGCCAAAGGAGATCACAGTCCCACACTATTGCACTCTGGGGTCAGACCTCTTGCCTGGAAGAAGAAGACTGGGTCCATTTCTGGGCAAAGCAATTCATAGAACCAGAGAGTGGGAAGAGACCACATGCAACGCAGGAAAAACACAATCAAAGCACCCCCCGTCAGATGGCCATCCCCCTTCTGTTTCAAAGACTCCAAGGAAGGAGCTTCTCCCAGACTCTGAGGCAGAGAGTTTCACTGCTGAACAGCTTTCTTAGTCAGGAAGTTCTTCTTAATGTTCAGGTGACATTTCCTTTCATAGAATCCTAGAATCAAAGAGTTGGAAGAGACCTCATGGGCCATCCAGTCCACCCCCATTCTGCCAAGAAGCAGGAATATTGCATTCAAATCACCCCTGACAGATGGCCATCCAGCCTCTGTTTCAAAGCTTCCAAAGAAGGAGCCTCCACCACACTCCCTCCGGGGCAGAGAGTTCCACTGCTGAACGGCTCTCACAGTCAGGAAGTTCTTCCTAATGTTCAGATGGAATCTCCTCTCTTGTAGTTTGAAGCCATTGCTCCATTGCATCCTAGTCTCCAGGGAAGCAGAAAGGAAGCTCTCTCCCTCCTCCCTGTGGCTTCCTCTCACATATTTATACATGGCTATCATATCTCCTCTCAGCCTTCTCTTCTTCAGGCTAAACATGCCCAGCTCCTTTAGCCGCTCCTCACAGGGCTTGTTCTGCAGACCTTTGATCACTTGAGTCGCCCTCCTCTGGACACATTCCAACTTAGAGTCAATCTCTCTCTTGAATTGTGGTGCCCAGAATTGGACACAATATTCCAGGTAAAGTGGTCTAACCAAAGCGGAATAGAGCATAGGGAGCATGACTTCCCTAGATCTAGACACGATGCTCCTCTTGATGCAGGCCAAAATCCCATTGGCTTTTTTTGCCGCCACATCACATTCCTGGCTCATGTTTAACTTCCTCCCCACGAGGACTCCAAGATCTTTTTCACACGTACTGCTCTTGAGCCAGGCCTCATTGTCCCCCGTTCTGGATCTCTGCATTTCGTTTTTCCTGCCAAAGTGGAGTATCTTGCATTTGTCCCCGTTGAACTTCATTGTGTTAGTTTTGGCCATTCATCTCTCCAATCTGTCAAGATCGTTTTGAATCCTGCTCCTGTCCTCTGGAGTCTTGGCTCTCCCTCCCAATTTGGTGTCGTCTGTCCTTTGAACCCATGGCTGAAGAAGGACCAGATGGAATGTGCCCAGAGAAGGGCCACCAAAATGGCCTAAGGCTTGGAATCCAACCCTTCTGAGAAGCAGCTGAGGTAGGGACAGGATGTTTAGTTTGGAGAAGAGAAGAGGCCACAGGAGCCATGTTTCAATATCTGAAAGAGTGTCCCATTGAGGAGGAGGAGGAGGAGGAAGGGGCAAGGCCTGTTTTATGTGCTCCGGAGACAAAGACCCAACGGAGCAAAGGATTCGAGGAGCAGAACAAGAGATCCCACCTAAACTGTATGAAGAAGACCTCCCTGGGGGTTGGAGCTACCCCACGGAGGCATATGCAGCTGCTCCTGCCTTGTGAGTCCAGTGGAGTCTCCTTCTCGGAAGGTGTTCAAACAGAAGTGGGGTGGTTGTCTGTCGGGAGGGCTCGGGTGGTGTCTCCCTGCCTGGCAGAAAGAAGGGGGTCGGACTGGAGGGTCCTAGAGCAGTGGTTCTCAACCTTCCTAATGCCGTGACCCCTTAATACACTTCCTCATGTTATGGTGACCCCCAACCATAAAATTAGTTCCATTGCTAATCATAACTGTCATTTTGCTACTGTTATGAATCGTAATGTAAACATCTGATATGCAGGATGTATTTTCATATACTGGACCAAATTTGGCACAAATACCCAATACACCCAAATTTGAATACTGGTAGGATTGGGGAAGGGTATTGATTTTGTCCTGTGGAAGCTGTAATTGCTGGGATTTATAGTTCACCTACAATCAAAGCACATTCTGAACCCCACTAACGATGGAACTGAATCACACTTGGCACACAGAACTCCCATGACCAACAGAAAATACTGGAATGGTTTGGTGGACATTGACCTTTAATTTTGGGAGTTGTAGTTCACCTACATCCACAGAGCACTGTGGACTCAAACAATAATAGATCTGGACCAAACTTGGCATGAATACTCAATATGCCCAAATATGAACACTGGTGGAGTTTGGAGAAAATAGACCTTGACATTTGGGAGTTGTAGTTGCTGGGATTTATAGTTCACCTACAACCAAAGAGAATTCTGAATTCGACCAACAATAGAATTGGGTCAAATTTCCCACACAGAATCCACATGACCAACAGAAAATACTGTGTTTTCTGGTGGTCTTTGGTGACCCATGAGCCAACAATGTGATGTGGTGGCAAAAAAAGCCAATGAGATGTTGGCCTGCATCAAGAGGAGCCTAGTGTCTAGGTCCAGGGAAGTCATGCTCCCCATGCTTTGTTCCGCTTTGGTGAGACCACACCTGGAATCGCACTGTGTCCAATTCTGGGCACCACAATTCAAGAGAGATATTGACTCTAAGCTGGAACGTGTCCAGAGGAGGGCGACTAAAATGATCAAGGGTCTGGAGAACAAGCCCCATGAGGAGTGGCTTAAGGAGCTGGGCATGTTTAGCCTGAAGAAGAGAAGGCTGAGAGGAGACATGATAAAGGCCATGTATAAATATGTGAGAGGAAGCCACAGGGAGGAGGAGGGAGCAAGCTTCCTTTCTGCTTCCCTGGAGACTAGGACGCAAGGGAACAATAGCTTCAAACTACAAGAGAGGAGATTCCATCTGAACACGAGGAAGAACTTCCTGACTGTGAGAGCCGTTCAGCAGTGGAACTCTCTGCCCCGGAGGGAGTGTGGTGGAGGCTCCTTCTTTGGCAGCTTTTAAGCAGAGGCTGGATGGCCATCTGTTGGGGGTGATTTGAATGCAACATTCCTGCTTCTTGGCGGAATGGGGTTGGACTGGATGGCACATGAGGTCTCTTCCCACTCTTTGATTCTATGATTCTATGACCCCTCTGACACCCCCTTGCGACCCCTCCAGGGGTCCCGACCCCTAGGTTGAGAAACACTGCCCTAGAGTCTGTTCTCCTTCTGTGTTTGTAACCGGTCTTTGGAACAGGAGAGGGAACGTGGGAGGAAGAGGAGGAGGAGGAGGAGGAGAAGGCCAAGGCAGCCCTCAATTCCCCGCTTGGAGGGCGGCTGTGAGTCAGTCTGCGGAGGAAGAAAGACAGAGAGAAAGGAAGAGGGAGGGGAGGGAGGAAGGCTGGCAGCGGGAGCAGCCCCTCCCCCTTGCCATGCCCTGCTCATGCCCCCCATTGAGAGGTCTGGAGCCCTCCTCCCTTGGCTGGACTCTCCAGTGGCCTGCCTTGCAAAAGGGAGAAAGTCTATCTGACTGTGGGCCCCTTCTCCATGATGTCCAAACCTCCCCACTAGAGACCCCCCAGCCCCAAAGCAATAAGGGACGTAGTGAGGGGTGGAGGCGCTGTGTGGGACCGCCTCTCTGGACAGGACCACCAAAATGGACAATGGTCTGGAAGCCAAGAATCCCAAAGGGGGCTGGACTGGGTGGCCTCTGGGGTGTACTTCGAGGGGGGGGGGACCAAGGAGAGGGGATGCACCCCTTACCTTCCTGGGGTCCTGCTTCCAACCCCCCCCCCCACCCTCTCTGGACAGGGCCACCAAAATGGGCAATGGTTTGGAAGCCAAGAATCCCAAAGGGGGCTGGACTGGGTGATCTTTGGGGTGTCCTCCGAGGGGGGGGGACCAAGGAGAGGGGATGCACCCCTTACCTTCCTGGGGTCCTGCTTCCAACCCCCCCCCCCCCTACCCTCTCTGGACAGGGCCACCAAAATGGGCAATGGTCTGGAAGCCAAGAATCCCAAAGGGGGCTGGACTGGGAGGCCTTTGGGGTGTCCTCCGAGGGGAGGGACACCAAGGAGAGGGGAGGTACCCCTTACCTTCCTGGGGTCCTGCTTCCAACCCCCCCCCCCTCACTGGACAGGGCCACCAAAATGGGCAATGGTTTGGAAGCCAAGAATCCCAAAGGGGGCTGGACTGGGTGATCTTTGGGGTGTCCTCCGAAGGGGGGGGGACACCAAGGAGAGGGGAGGCACCCCTTACCTTCCTGAGGTCCTGCTTCCAACCCCCTCCCTCTCTGGACAGGGCCACCCAAATGGACAATGGTCTGCAAGCCAAGAAACCCAAAGGGGGTTAGACTGGGTGGCCTTTGGGGTGTCCTCCGAGGGGGGGGGCACCAAGGAGAGGGGAGGCACCACTTACTTTCCTGGGGTCCTGCTTCCAACCCCCCCCCCTCTCTGGACAGGGCCACCAAAATGGGCAATGGTTTGGAAGCCAAGAATCCCAACGGGGGCTAGACCGGATGACGTTTGGGGTGTCCTCCGAGGGAGGGGCACCCCTGACCTTCCTGGGGTCCTGCTTCCAACCCCGCCCTCCCCCCTCCACTCCTCAGCCCCCTTCGTCTGGTCTGCCTTTTAATTACAGGTCACCTGCCCGCAGCCGGCTTCTAATCGGTTTACACAAAACCCCCAAGTAAGGAGATTTGTGGGGGCAGATGAGGAGCCCGTTCTTGCTGGCAGGTCACTGGGACAAGGGGGGGGGGGCGAGGGAGAGAAGGCAAGAGAGAGAGAGAGAGAGAGAGAGAGAGAGAGAGGCTCCAAAGCAACCTCAATCAGTAGACACCCTAGAGAAGCCCTTCTGCCTGGGGAGACCACATGCCCTGGGCCCCCTCCCCACGTAGAGAAGCCAGGCAGGAGGGAGGGAGGGAAAGAAATAAATAAAGAAGGGAAAGATGTTGTTTCTCCATTCCTGCACCCAGTTAGGGAGGAAGAAGAAGCAACAACACCCCCCCCCCCCCCGCTTCCAGCATGAGCGTCCCACTCAGGCTGCCTCCGTCTCCATGGCAGCCTTCCTTCTTCCTGGAGGAGACACAGCAGCCTTGGCTGCTGGTGGGCTCCACTCCTTGCTCTCCCAGCTAGGCCTCTTTTTTTTTGGGGGGGGGGAGGATCCCACCTTATACATTGCCAAGAGACCCCTCCCCACACACATACACTGCCAAGAGACTCCCACCCCCCTCCAATGGCTGGCTGGCAAAGAGGAAGGAAGTGGGGGCCTCTTTTTTTGAGGGGGGAGAATCCCACCTTATACATTGCCAAGAGACCCCTCCCCACACACATACACTGCCAAGAGACTCCCCCCCCCTCCAATGGCTGGCTGGCAAAGAGGAAGGAAGTGGGGGCCTCTTTTTTTGAGGGGGGAGAATCCCACCTTATACATTGCCAAGAGACCCCTCCCCACACACATACACTGCCAAGAGACTCCCACCCCCCTCCAATGGCTGGCTGGCAAAGAGGAAGGAAGTGGGGGCCTCTTTTTTTGAGGGGGGAGAATCCCACCTTATACATTGCCAAGAGACCCCTCCCCACACACATACACTGCCAAGAGACTCCCACCCCCCTCCAATGGCTGGCTGGCAAAGAGGAAGGAAGTGGGGGCCTCTTTTTTTTTTGAGGAGGAGAATCCCACCTTATACATTGCCAAGAGACCCCCCCCCCCCTCCAATGGCTGGCTGGCAAAGAGGAAGGAAGTGGGGGCCTCTTTTTTTGAGGGGGGAGAATCCCACCTTATACATTGCCAAGAGACCCCTCCCCACACACATACACTGCCAAGAGACCCCCCCCCCCTCCAATGGCTGGCTGGCAAAGAGGAAGGAAGTGGGGGCCTCTTTTTTTGAGGGGGGAGAATCCCACCTTATACATTGCCAAGAGACCCCTCCCCACACACATACACTGCCAAGAGACCCCCCCCCCTCCAATGGCTGGCTGGCAAAGAGGAAGGAAGTGGGGGCCTCTTTTTTTGAGGGGGGAGAATCCCACCTTATACATTGCCAAGAGACCCCTCCCCACACACATACACTGCCAAGAGACTCCCACCCCCCTCCAATGGCTGGCTGGCAAAGAGGAAGGAAGTGGGGGCCTCTTTTTTTGAGGGGGGAGAATCCCACCTTATACATTGCCAAGAGACCCCTCCCCACACACATACACTGCCAAGAGACTCCCACCCCCCTCCAATGGCTGGCTGGCAAAGAGGAAGGAAGTGGGGGCCTCTTTTTTTGAGGGGGGAGAATCCCACCTTATACATTGCCAAGAGACCCCTCCCCACACACATACACTGCCAAGAGACTCCCACCCCCCTCCAATGGCTGGCTGGCAAAGAGGAAGGAAGTGGGGGCCTCTTTTTTTGAGGGGGGAGAATCCCACCTTATACATTGCCAAGAGACCCCTCCCCACACACATACACTGCCAAGAGACTCCCACCCCCCTCCAATGGCTGGCTGGCAAAGAGGAAGGAAGTGGGGGCCTCTTTTTTTTTAGGGGGGAGAATCCCACCTTATACATTGCCAAGAGACCCCTCCCCACACACATACACTGCCAAGAGACCCCCCCCCCCTCCAATGGCTGGTGGCAAAGAGGAAGGAAGTGGGGTGCATATTCCAAGGCCAGGCACCTCAGGAAGGCTGCAAAGGCAGAGCCCCTTCCTCCTCTTCCTCCTCCATGAAGCCCCTTCCTCACATGAGAAAGAGGGAATGAGGCCTCTATCTCTTATCATTTCTGAATCACCAGCCTTTCCTTTCTTTCCCCTGGTTGGCGGTCTTTTGGGCTTTCCCAGAAAAAAAGGCAGAAATGGCTCTTGTCCACATGGTTTTATATTGTTTATACTGCTTATATTGCTGTTTTATTATATTGTTGAGTTGTTGTAGGTTTTTTCGGGCTATATGGCCATGTTCTAGAGGCATTTTCTCCTGACGTTTTGCCTGCATCTATGGCAAGCATCCTCAGAGGTAGTGAGTCTGTTGGAAGTAGGAAAATGGGTTTATATATCTGTGGAATGACCAGGGTGAGACAAAGGACTTTTGTCTGCTGGAGCTAGGTGTGAATGTTTCAACTGACCACCTTGATTAGCATATAATGGCCTGACAGTGCCTAGAGCAAACTTTTGTTGAGAGGTTATAAGCTGGGTTGTTGTAGGTTTTTCTGGGCTATATGGCCATGGTCTAGAGGCATTTTCTCCTGACATTTCGCCTGCATCTACGGCAAGCATCCTCAGAGGGAGTGAGGTCTGTTGGAATTAGGAAAAAAGGGTTTATATATCTGTGGAATGACCAGGGTGGGACAAAGGACTCTTGTCTGCTGGAGCTAGGTGGGAATGTTTCAACTGACCACCTTTGATTAGCATATAATGGCCGTGCCTGGAGCAAACTTTTGTTGAGAGGTGATTAGATGTCCTTGTTGTAGGTTTTTTTGGGCTATATGGCCATGTTCTAGAGGCATTCTCTCCTGACGTTTTGCCTGCATCTATGGCAAGCATCCTCAGAGGGAGTGAGGTCTGTTGGAACTAGGAAAATGGGTTTATATATCTGTGGAATGACCAGGGTGGGACAAAGGACTCTTGTCTGCTGGAGCTAGGTGGGAATGTTTCAACTGACCACCGTCATTAGCATAGAATGGCCTGACAGTCCCTAGAGCAGGGGTAGGGAACCTTTGGCCCTCCAGCTGTGGTGGACTTCAACTCCCACAATTCCTTGAGGCTCGGCATTCGCCCCAAAGGCTTACCTTGGCCCAATGCCGAGCCTCAAGGAATTGTGGGAGTTGAAGTCCACCACAGCTGGAGGGCCAAAGGTTCCCTACCCCTGCCCTAGAGCAAACTTTTGTTGAGAGGTGATTAGATGTCCTTGTTGTAAGTTTTTCCGGGCTATATGGCCATGTTCTAGAGGCATTTTCTCCTGACGTTTCGCCTGCATCTACGGCAAGCATCCTCAGAGGGAGTGAGGTCTGTTGGAATTAGGAAAATGGGTTTATATATCTGTGGAATGACCAGGGTGGGACAAAGGACTCTTGTCTGCTGGAGCTAGGTGTCTGTATTATATTGTTGTTAAATAGTATATTCATGTTTTGATGTGGGCGAGTCCCTCTGCAGAGGTTGAGATAGGACGGGATAGAAAAGCCCTAAATAAAGAATAACAACAGGTGCTCCTTCACTGGTGAGGGGAGGGGCAGAGGAGATGACCCTTCCCTTTCTTTCATTTGAATGTATTGTCAATTGTTGATGGTTTTTATCATGTTGGCATCCTATGATGCGTTTGTGAGGCCGCCCTGAGTCCCCCCTCAGGGGTGAGAAGGGCGGGGTAAAAATAAATATAATAAATCTATATAAATAAAAATGTAATGTTCGTTTGTGGGATTAACATAATTCAAAAACTACTGGACGGATTGACACCAAATTTGGACACAAGACACCTCTCAGGCCAACGAGTGACCATCGCTCATAAAAACATTGGAAAACACAGCAGAAGAGACTTTATAAAGCCAAAAATAGAAAAAACGTTGCATTCATGCTCTTAACTACATATATACACATATACACAAATATATATACACATATACACAGAGTGGGCCACAGCAATGCATGGCAGGGGATGGCTAGTAAATAAATAAATTCCTTCCTTCCCCAGGACCAAAGCAGGGCGGCCCTCCATAGAGAGGGAAGGAAGCACTCAAGCACCAATCCAAGGAGGCTGTAGCAGCAGAAGAGGAAGAGGAGGAAGGGCACCCCAATGTGCCCCCCCAAATCCCATTTACTCCCATTCTCAGCTTGCCCTTGCAGCCTCAGCTGGGAATGAAGAGATCTGCAGTGTGAAGAGATCTGCAACCTTGAAGGGATAGGAATGCTGAGCAAAATGGGCGCTCTGTGTGTGGCAGGTGCAGCTTGTCTTGTGGGGAGTGGCCTGGACTCTTCTCCCGGGGGGGGGGGGGGGTGCGCCCCTGACTTTGCACTCAAGAGGGTCCCAGGTGCCCCTTGCTTTCGTCACCCCTCGTCCATCCATCCAAACAGACAGCCAGGCCAGGCTGCTTCCAAGGTGCTTAGTCACCTGGAGGCAGGAGTGGGGCAGGTGAGCAGGTTGGGGCAGGCAGGTGCCCCTCCCTGAGCAAAGAGATTGCAAAGAGAGCGGCCCCGCCCCGTGCATGTGCACACTCCCGGGGGAGGAGAAGGTGGAGCAGGGCCACTGGAAAGACACAAAAGCCCCCTTTCTCTGAGTCTTCCCCAGGTTGGGGGTCCACCTTCAGCCTCTCAGCACCCCAGAAAGGCTGTATAGAGCAGGCATGGACCAACCTGGGTGTTTCAGGTGTTTCTATACCCAGGCTTGGGCCAACTTGGGTCCTCTGGGTGTTTTGGACTTCAACTCCCACCATGGGAGTGGTGGGAGTTGAAGTCCAAATGGTGGGAGTTGAAGTCCAAAACACCCAGAGGACCCAAGTTGGCCCTTGTCTGGGTAGAGACTGACCGCATGGCCATTCGGACAGTATTTACTTGCAGAAAGCACTCCATGGGCACTTCCTGAGAGTCCTGGTTCCACTTCCTGTCTGCTTGGGCCAAGGAGGGTGGGTGGGTGGGTGGGTGGGGAGCCTGCCTTAGCGTGAGGGGGGGCTGTAATTCAATCACAGGTGGGGGGGGGAGGGAAGGAGGCAGCAGCAGGCAGTCAACAAGTTCTCCCTAGCAACAAGGCGGCACGGAGGAACGCGCAAGCGAGCACATGAATGCGGGCGGGTGGCACCGAGATCTCCCTTTCAAAGAGGGGCCAAGGCAGGGGGACCCGGGCAGCAGGCGGGCGGGCAGGAGGCCCCAAGCCAAGGCACGTGCCTCCTCGTCCCACAGGGATGGATGGATGAATGGATAAAGAGATGGAGGGAGGGAAAGAGGGCAGCCAGAAGGAAAGAGCCCCACAGGCAGAGCAGGAGGAGGAAAAGTCTGGGGTAGGAGGCCCCTCCGATACAGATTGGGACCCCTGCGTGCCTTTATTAAACCCCCTTAAATGCCAGAGCAAGGCCAATCCCCCCCCCCCTAGCAACAATGCCAGCTTGGAGAGGGTCTCCTCACCAGCCCCCCAAATGGCCACTGGCCCTTTGCACAAAGGAAACAGGATGAGAGACCGATTTGGGGGAGCACGAGGGTCCCAACAAAGAGCAACAGTCCCAAGGTCTCCCTGAAGCCAAGGGCAATGACGGGTCTGGGGGCCGAGGCCCAAAACACCAAGGGGGAGACCAAATGACACCACAAGCCCTGCACACACACACACACACCCGCCCCAGAGTCAGAAATGGGCCGAGAGACAGATTTGGGGGAGCACGAGGGTCCCACAGAGATCAACACTCATGTATATGTCTAGAAATTTTAGTAAAAAGATAACCTTAAAAAAACCTGGCTCGGCTTTCCCGTGGGTCAATGTGACGCGCGCAAACACACACGCACACACACACAGAACCATCATCAGCCTCCACTATACCCCACAGGCCCCCCCCCCCCCCCCCAGAGTCAGAAACGGGCCGAGAGACAGGTTTGGGGGAGCACGAGGGTCCCACAGAGAACAACAGTCCCAAGGTCTCCCTGATGGGTCTGGGGGCCGAGGCCCAAAACACTAAGGGGGAGGCCAAATGACCCCACAGGCCCTGCACCCCCCCCCCCCTCAGAGTCAGAAACGGGCCGAGAGACAGGTTTGGGGGAGCACGAGGGTCCCACAGAGAACAACAGTCCCAAGGTCTCCCTGATGGGTCTGGGGGCCGAGGCCCAAAACACTAAGGGGGAGGCCAAATGACCCCACAGGCCCTGCACCCCCCCCCCTCAGAGTCAGAAACGGGCCGAGAGACAGGTTTGGGGGAGCACGAGGGTCCCACAGAGAACAACAGTCCCAAGGTCTCCCTGATGGGTCTGGGGGCCGAGGCCCAAAACACTAAGGGGGAGGCCAAATGACCCCACAGGCCCTGCACCCCCCCCCCTCAGAGTCAGAAACGGGCCGAGAGACAGGTTTGGGGGAGCACGAGGGTCCCACAGAGAACAACAGTCCCAAGGTCTCCCTGATGGGTCTGGGGGCCGAGGCCCAAAACACTAAGGGGGAGGCCAAATGACCCCACAGGCCCTGCACCCCCCCCCCCTCAGAGTCAGAAACGGGCCGAGAGACAGGTTTGGGGGAGCACGAGGGTCCCACAGAGAACAACAGTCCCAAGGTCTCCCTGAAGCCAAGGACAATGATGGGTCTGGGGGCCGAGGCCCAAAACATTCAAAGGGAGGCCAAATGACACCACAGGCCCTGCCCGCCCCAGAGTCCTTGACAAGTAGGCAAAACCTTTATAATAATAATAATAATAATAATAATAATAATAATAATACTTTATTTATACTCCGCCACGATCTCCCCAAGGGGACTCGGGGCGGCTTACATGAGGCCAAGCCCAACAACACATCAGTAAAAACAAAACAGCAAGCAAATAAAGCAGTACAATCAATACAACTCACATATAAGCAATAGCACACAAATTTAAAACCTTGTGGCCAGTCCAGATGTAATAAATTAAAAATTTTAAAACCTTTGGCAGCCATGTTGCCCTCTTCCTTGAAATGGAACGCTTTGTTGCCCCTCGTTCTCTGCCCCCCACCCCCTCCCCAAAATACCCCCACTGGGGATGACACTGCAGATATCATTGGGGGAGGGGGGTGGCTTAAGAAAGAGGGAGCAGCCCAGCTCTGGAGCCTTTGCAGGCAGTGAAGATGGCCCTCCAGGTGTTGTGGGGGGCCCCTGGCAGGAACCTCAGTCCGCCTTGCCAACAGTGAGGCATGCTGGGAGATGCAGTCCACTACCGGATTCCCTGCCCTGCTCTGTAGGGGCCTGAAGCTGCTCTGGCCCCTCAGGGTCCTCTTTGACAGCAGCAACTCCATGGCACGGCTCTGGCCCTGCCCCACTGATCCTCTGACCTGGAAGAAGCCCCAGAAGTGGTGCTGAGCAAGGACTTGGAATAGGTTGGCTGATAAAGAGGTCACGCAAAGAGGAAGTAGTGCTGTGGCCATACGGACGGACGGAAGGAAGGAAGGAAGGAAGGAAGGAAGGAAGGAAGGAAGGAAGGAAGGAAGGAGCTCTC
Source organism: Anolis sagrei ordinatus (assembly GCF_025583915.1). Taxonomy (NCBI): domain Eukaryota; kingdom Metazoa; phylum Chordata; class Lepidosauria; order Squamata; family Anolidae; genus Anolis; species Anolis sagrei. Next base: position 834,245 of record NW_026847660.1, on the reverse strand, counting down.
TTGTGACCCAAACAGGCCAAGGCTACTCTGAATTCTGCCCAAGGCTCTCTGGGCCCCAGCTCCACTCCTTTTCTGACCCTGGCCATGAGGACAGGAGCCCAACTTGTGCTGCCAAGGACTTTCAGCCACGGGGTCCTTCCTGCAGGCTGACACCCCACTGGAAAGCACCGTCCTCTCGAGAGCTTTGTGCCAAACAGGTTCCTCCCATCTTCCTTCTCAGAGAAGGGCAATGTCCTGCAGGGCATAGGGTGACAGCCTGTGTTGGATGGGGCCGCACTCCCTCTGAAGACACAGGTTCGCAGCTTGGGTGTGACCCTGGATTCGTCGCTGAGCCTGGAGCCCCAGGTCTCGGCGGTGACCAGGGGAGCATTTGCACAACTCAGGCTCGTGCGCCAGCTGCGCCCGTATCTTGGGAAGTCTGACTTGGCCACGGTGGTACACGCTCTTGTCACATCCCGCCTAGACTACTGCAACGCTCTCTACGTGGGGCTGCCCCTGAAGACAGCCCGGAAGCTGCAACTAGTCCAACGCGCGGCAGCCATGATTCTAACAGGAGCGGAGCGCAGGGAGCACACAACCCCCCTGCTGTACCAGCTCCACTGGCTGCCGATTTGCTACCGGGCCCAATTCAAGGTGTTGGTACTGGCCTATAAAGCCCTAAATGGTTCTGGCCCAAGACACCTAGCTGACCGCATCTCGGCCTATGAACCCACCCGGACTTTGAGATCTTCCAGGGAGGCCCTGCTCTCGATCCCGCCAGCCTCTCAAGCACGGTTGGCAGGGACGAGAGATAGGGCCTTCTCGGTGGTGGCTCCTCGGCTGTGGAACGCCCTTCCTGTAGATGTTAGGCTGGCACCATCTCTCATGACATTCCGTAGAAAGTTGAAGACCTGGATGTTTGTGCAGGCGTTTGAGTAATTCAGTGCAATTCTGGCAATTTGAACATAGGAACGGAACAATGGACGTCGAACTTGGATCACGCTTGGATGATGAGGCAATCGGGGGTGGGATTTGTGATAACTGTGTATTGATGATTGTTTATTAGCTAGTAATGGAAATGTGTAATTTAACTGTTATGGTATATTAATTATTGCTGTTTTTATTGTCTTTGTTGTTTGCTGTCTGGAAACCGCTGTGAGTTGCCCTCGGGCTTGAGATACAGCGGTATACAAGAATAGTAAATATAAATAAATAAATAAAAATAAATGTCCTGGGATCCCCCACGGCCGGGTCCCAAAGGAAGCCTGGCTCCAGCTCCAGGAGACATGCAAGCAGGCAAATCAAGGACAAGATGTCCCTCTTCCCTCTCTGCCCCTTTCCTTTCCTTCCTGGTTTGCACTGTTTGCTCAGGGCCCGGCTGCGGCTGCGATGGCACTTCCTCTGGCCTTGGCCCAGCCCTGGCCGCACCCTGGACAGCCAGTCCCAGCACACACCTTGGCCTGGCCTTAAGAAGCACTGGGCTGCTCCTCAAGGGAGGAAACATCACCTGAAGAGCAATTCCCCCCTTGCTAGTCCTGGAGAGCACGAACATCTCAAGAACAGGCAGGGCTGCCCCAAAGCTGCTCCTCAGCCTTAAGGTTTCCCTCCCTGTGGAACACACCTGGGTGCGGAACGCGTTTGCCTTCTTTGCAGGTGTGTGGAACGCCAGGACACCTGCCGAGAGGTTGCCCAAGACAGCTCTGTCTTCTGGGGAAAGGCGCTCCCTGCCTCTCCACAGAGAGGCTCTCTTCAGACCAGGCATGGGCAAACTTGGGCCCTCCAGGTGTTTTGGACTTCAACTCCCACAATTCCTAACTGGCTGTTAGGAATTGTGGGAGTTGAAGTCCAAAACACCTGGAGGGCCTAAGTTTGCCCATGCCTGCTTTAGACAGAACCAATCCCAGAATTGGGTTGTTGTAGGTTTTTTCGGGCTATATGGCCACGTTCTAGAGCAGTGGTTCTCAACCTGGGGTCCCCAGGTGTTTTTGGCCTTCAACTCCCAGAAATCCTAACAGCTGGTAAACTGGCTGGGATTTCTGGGAGTTGTAGACCAAACATCTGGGGACCCAGGTTGAGAACCACTGTTCTAGAGCAATCTTCAGAGCATAGACCTCACTCCCCCTGAGGATGCTTGTCATAGATGCAGGCAAAACATCAGGAGAGAATGGCTCTAGAACATGGCCATATAGCCCCAAAAACCTACAACAACCCATCATGTAGTTATCACACACTTCCTGAGGCTCCATTGGGCCAAGGTAAGCCTTGGCCCAATGCCGAGCCTCAAGGAATTGTGGGAGTTGAAGTCCACCACAGCTGGAGGGCCAAAGGTTCCCTACCCCTGCTCTAGAACATGGCCATATAGCCCAAAAAAACATACAACCCAGTGATTCCGGCCATGAAACCCTTCGACAATACAATCCCAGAATAACTGTCCATCTTTGATAACCATAATAATGTCCCACAGTTAGAAGGGTCCCCCAGAGGCCATGAGGTCCTGAGCTTCCCTATATATCAGGCATGGGCCAGCTTGGGCCTTCCCTCCAGATGTTCTAGACTTCAACTCCCACAATTCCTTACAGCCAGTAGGCTTTTGAGAATTGTGGGATTTAAAGTCCACAACATCTGTAGGGCCAAAGTTTGCCCATGCCTGGTACATATGTTTCTTCCTCTCTAATACTACTGGGGAGTTGTGTGGTTTCTGGGCTATATGGCCGTGTTCTAGAATAGGAATTCTTTAGTCACAAGGTTTACTTAATTGCCAGTTTTAGGTTAAGTGGGTAACTGGTTATGGGACAACTGGGATCTTGTTCCCCAAGTTGGTATTAGAGTAAAAGGCAATAAGGGATACTGTACTGTAGAAGGCCTTCATACTGGAATCACTGAGGTGTTGTGTAGTTTCTGGGCTTCATGGCTGCGTTCTAGCTGCTGAAAATGCTGCTAGAACATGGCCTTACAGCCCGGAAACCACACAATGTCCCAATAAGGCAGTGGTTCTCAACCTGGGGGACAGGACCCCTGGGGAGGTCACAAGGGGGTGTCAGAGGGGTTGCCAAAGACCATTAGAAACACAGTATTTTCTGTAGGTCATGGGGGTTCTATGAGGTCCAATTCTATTGTTGGTGGGGTTCAGAATGCTCTTTGATTATAGGTGAACTATAAATCCCAGCAAATACAACTCACAAATGTCAAGGTCTATTTCTCCCAAACTCCACCAATGTTCACATTTGGGCAGACTGAGTATTTGTGCCAAGTTTGGTCCAGATTCATCATTGTTTGAGTCCACAGTGCTCTCTGAATCACAGAATCAAAGAGTTGGAAGAGACCTCCTGGGCCATCCAGTCCAACCCTATTCTGCCAAGAACCAGGAATATTGCATTCAAATCACCCCTGACAGATGGCCATCCAGCCTCTGTTTAAAAGCTTCCAAAGAAGGAGCCTCCACCACACTCCCTCCGGGGCAGAGAGTTCCACTGCTGAACGGCTCTCACAGTCAGGAAGTTCTTCCTAATGTTCAGATGGAATCTCTTCTCTTGTAGTTTGAAGCCATTGTTCCATTGCGTCCTAGTCTCCAGGGAAGCAGAAAGGAAGCTTGCTCCCTCCTCCTCCCTGTGCCTTCCTCTCACATATTCATACATGGCTATCGTATCTCCTCTCAGCCTTCTCTTCTTCAGGCTAAACATGCCCAGCTCCTTAAGCCGCTCCTCATAGGGCTTGTTCTCCAGACCCTTGATCATTTGAGTCGCCCTCCCTCCTCTGGACACATTCCAGCTTGTCAATATCTCTCTTGAATTGTGGTGCCCAGAATTGGACACAATATTCCAGGTGTGGTATGTAGGTGAATGTAGGTGAATGTAGGTGAACTACAGCTCCCAAACCCAGGGTCAATGCCCACCACACCTTTCCAGCATTTTCTGTTGATCATGGGAGTTTGGTGTGCCAAGTTTGGTTCAATTCCATCGTTGGTGAAGTTCAGAGTGCTCTTTGCTTGTAGGTGAACTATAAATCCCAGCAACTACTACTCCCAAATGACAAAATCAATCTCCCCCGACCCCACCAGTATTCCAATTTGGGCGTATTGGATATTTATGCCAAATTTGGTCTAGTGAATGAAAATACATCCTGTATATCAGATATTTACATTATGATTCATAACAGGAGCAAAATTACATTTATGAAGTAGCAACGAAAACGATGTGATGGTTGGGGGTCACCACAACATGAGGAACTGTATTAAGGGGTCACAACATTAGGAAGGGATACCAATCTTCCATAGCTTGGAATTTTCTACCTCCTGGCTTTCCATTCAAAGAGAGCCCATTGGTGAGACTGCATTTCATGCACCGCCTTAGACTGGCGCAGGAACCCACAAGCTTTGGAGACCCACAGATTTCTCCCCCAAGATGAAAAATGTCTTTTAGACCCGTATGACGAACACTCACAAAAGGGGAAAGCTTTCAGTCACAAGCTTTAAGCTGCCACAACCATTCCTTTATAAACATGCTTCTTTTTTCCTTCTCTTGCTCCACATCCCGCTCTGCCCACAGCATGGGCTATATTCCTGACAGACCCACGGCTAGGCTGGTCTCTCAATGGGGAGAGGGAGGCAATCAGCGGGAGCATTGTGCAAGCTCCCTGGTGCGATCCTGAGAGCGAGGAGGGAGGCGGCGGCCTTCCAAAGGGCTCCAATTCTGCTGACTCGGCGCAGGCAAAGCGGCCCAACCTGCAGCAGCAGCAGCCCTGCCTATTTTCAAAGAACAGACAGATACGAGGTGGGAGCGGGAAGCAATTAAGCCGAGAGCCTGATAAGAAAACAACCTGGGAGAAAGCGGCGCAGCGAGGAGCGACAGGTGAAGAGCAACGCTCCGCCCCCCACGGGCCGCCCACACTCTCCGTGCAACACTCATGCTCTCTGTGCAGCCATCCAGGCCCTGTGCGCCTCTCACTGCAACTCCCATCACCCCCTCCCCTGGCACACTGTCCTCTGGCCAGGAAGAGCCACAGAGGAAGCCTTTGGTTTGGAGGGGGCCTCTCTGTCTGGCAGAAGGAGGTTGGACCGGATGGCCTTTGGGGTCTCTTCCAACTCTAGGATTCTATGGTTCTATTAGAAGGCTGAACCAGGCAATCAAAATACACTGCTACAAAAGGTGTCTGGCTGCAATTGGGCAATCACATTCCCTTCTGCCAGCAAAGAAGGCCAAGGGGCAAGTTTGATTTTTCTTCCTCCTGATATATTATTATTTTCTAATATAATAATAATAATAAACCTTTATTTATACCCCGCTACTATCTCCCGGAGGACTCGGTGCGGCTTACAAGAGGCCGAGCCCAAATACATCAGTAAAAACAGCAACAACAACAATACAGACAATAAATAACTCATAAACAAAGCAATAAACAAAACGGTAACACCACGATGCATTAAAACCTATGGCAGGGCCAAATCATAGAATCCTAGAATCCTAGAGTTGGAAGAGACCTCCTGGGCCATCCAGTCCAACCCCATTCTTCCAAGAAGCAGGAATATTGCATTCAAATCACCCCTGACAAATGGCCATCCAGCCTCTGTTTAAAAGCTTCCAAAGAAGGAGCCTCCACCACACTCCGGGGCAGAGAGTTCCACTGCTGAACGGCTCTCACAGTCATGAAGTTCTTCCTCATGTTCAGGTGGAATCTCCTCTCTTGTAGTTTGAAGCCATTGTTCCATTGCGTCCTCGTCTCCAGGGAAGCAGAAAACAAGCTTGCTCCCTCCTCCTCCCTGCGCCTTCCTCTCACATATTTAGACATGGCTATCATATCTCCTCTCAGCCTTCTCTTCAGGCTAAACATGCCCAGCTCCTTAAGCCGCTCCTCATAGGGCTTGTTCACCAGACGCTTGATCATTTGAGTCGCCCTCCTCTGGACACATTCCAGCTTGTCAACATCTCTCCTGAATTGTGGTGCCCAGAATTGGACACAATATTTCAGGTGTAACAATTAAAATTTTAAAATACTGGGCATGACAAGGTGACATATAACTAGGATGGGTATTTGGAGAGAATTGGAGCAGGCAGACAATCCTAGATCATCAGTAAATAATATCAAATTTTTATTTTACAGAATGGAATATATTCATTATTTTCCACCCTCAAATAGATCAAAGAAGGTATCTAATCGTTTATATGCTGGTATGGTTTTTAATTTAATTTTTGTAAATAGATCTAAAAAGGCTGCTTTCTAAGCTCAGCGTATTTTGTTCTAGCGCAAAGCTGAACATTCATTATACCGAAACAAAGGTGATGGTGTTTGGAAAAGGCACACACAGTTTCAATAGTCATCAGTGAATCAAACAATGCCATGAATTTACATACCTGGGAGTCCATTTTACAGAAATGTTCCAATGTTATGCTCCACCCACAATCTACAGATTCAAGCGTTATATTCTATCTGCTGTGTGTGGGATTATAATGGCCATAAATACCAGCTAGTACAGTAGTGTTGGTTGGGGTCAATGGTGGTGATGATGATAATAATAATAATAATAATAATAATAATAATAATAATAATAATAATGGCAAGCATCCTCAGAGGTAGTGAGGTCTGTTGGAACTAGGAAAAGGGTTTATATATACCTGTGGAATGACCAGGGTGGTGAAGTCGATACAGACTTTTGGAGGGTCTCCCCAGTAAAGGAGACCCCTAGGACCGCACCAAAGAGGGTCCCTAACTTTGGCGAGGACAGAGAAACGAATTATATAAACCCTTTTTCCTAGTTCCAACAGACCTCACTACCTCTGAGGATGCTTGCCATAGATGCAGGCGAAATGTCAGGAGAGAATGCCTCTAGACCCCTGATGGTGAACCTATGACATGCGTGTCAGCACTGACACGCATGGCTATTTTTGATGACACGCAGACACATGCGGCCACATATAGAGAAGTACACCTTATAAGAGCCAATCTAATTCCATCCTTAAATTTGTAAAAGGCTCTACAAATTTAACATCTGCACGTTTGAGCATTGTTCACTCCATAGCTCAGCATGGAATATACATTTTTCTTATTTAAACTATAAATATTGCAAAATTATGGTGTGTTTTTTCTCTCTTGAAGTGACACCCCACCCAAGTTATGCTCAGGTTTTTGGCAAATTTTGACATACCCAAGCTCAAAAGGCTGCCCATCACTGCTCTAGACCATGGCCATATAGCCCGAAAAAACCTACAACAACCCAGTGATTCCGGCCATGAAAGCCTTCGACAATACAATAATAATAATAATAATAATTTTTTTTTGGTCGTGTCAGGAGTCGCTCCTGTTGTGAGAGAATTGGCCGTCTGCAAGGACGTTGCCCAGGGGACGTCCGGATGATTTGATGTTTTTATCATCCTTGTGGGAGGCTTCTCTCATGTCCCCTTTGCATGAGGAGCTGGAGCTGATAGAGGGAGCTCATCCGCCTCTCCCCGGATTCGAACCTGCGACCTGTCGGTCTTCAGTCCTGCCGGCACAGGGCTTTAACCCACTGTGCCACCGGGAGCTCCAATAATAATAATAATAATAATAATAATAATAGTTTTGTTTCTTGCCCACCTCTCCTAAACAGGAGCTGGATGGCCATCTGCCAGGAGGGTTTCCATGAAATACTTCTGGGAACAAGTGGGAAACAGCCAACAGACCCCCCCACCCCAAACACACAAACCAACTGTATGGTACCTGCCACATATGCACTGGGCATAGACCCAGGCTACAAGAGGAAGTAAATAAGGGTAGTAAAAGGGGCCTACAAGTCGAACCCCACTCCCCATCTTTCAGCCATGCCACCAGGGGCCAAAATGGGTGGGCTTGTTTCCTCCTTGAAGACAAGCTCCTTGGAAAGACTGGGTTGCAAGGGGAAAGTGATCGTGGGCTATGCGCCATTACTTTCTCTCCAAAGCAACCCAAAAACTGAGCCTCTGAATGACAAGAGAGAGGGGGGGGGGAGGGCTCCCTGCCCCGCTTCCAGTGCCTCCAATTTAAAACTGACAACTGTAGGAGGGAGAGGAGGGAGGGAAGGAGTCTCCAGGGAAGAAAGGATGACAAAAACAAGGACAAAGAGGAGGAGAGAGAGAGCTCTGATCCTACAGCTGTGACTATACGATTTCACACTGATTTGGCATTAGGGCAGGCAGGGGCTAACTTCAGCCCTCCAGGTGTTTTGGACTTCCACTCCCACAATTCCTAACAGCCGGTAGGCTGTTAGGAATTGTGGGAGTGGGAGTCCAAAACACCTGGAGGACTAAAGTCTATCCAAACCTGCATTAGTGGGCTGTGTGATAGTGATTAGAAAGTGGAAGGGTGGGTGTTTTGTTTTTGTAATTCTATATAATATAATGATGCGCATTGGGGATGGCATTTGATTTCATTGTACGATGGACAATGCCAATAAAAGTTATTATATTCTACTCTCTATCTAGCTTCCTACCTACTTACTTATCTATGCCTTTCTATGTCTTCCACTATCATCTCCTTATTGATCCACATCTCCATCCATCCACCAATACATTTCTCTCTCTATCTCTTCACCAGTGTCTTTCTTTTTCTACTTATCCATCCATTCACCTGTGTCTCTATCCATCCATTCACCAATACATTTCTCACTTTTCTCTATCAATTCACCTGTGTCTCTAACTATCCATCCATCCACCAATACATTTCTCTATCTCTTCACCTGTGTATTTTTCTGTCTATCCATCCATTCACCTGTGTCTCTATCCATTCATCTACCAATACATTTCTCTCTTTCTCTATCTTTCTATCTCTTCACCTGTGTCTTTTTCTTTCCATCCATTCAGCTGTGTCTCTATCTATCCATCCACCAATACATTTCTCACTTTTCTCTATCAATTCACCTGTGTCTCTAACTATCCATCCATCCACCAATACATTTCTCTATCTCTTCACCTGTGTATTTTTCTATCTATCTATCCATCCATTCACCTGTGTCTCTATCCATTCATCTACCAATACATTTCTCTCTTTCTCTATCTTTCTATCTCTTCACCTGTGTCTTTTTCTTTCCATCCATTCAGCTGTGTCTCTATCTATCCATCCACCAATACATTTCTCACTTTTCTCTATCAATTCACCTGTGTCTCTAACTATCCATCCATCCACCAACACATTTCTCTATCTCTTCACCTGTGTATTTTTCTATCTATCCATCCATTAACCTGTGTCTCTATCCATCCATTCACCAATACATTTCTCTCTTTCTCTATCTTTCTATCTGTTCACCTGTGTCTTTTTCTATCTATCCATCCATTCACCAAAACATTTCTCACTTTTCTCTATCAATTCACCTGTGTCTTTTTCTATCTATCCATTGTTGTTGTTAATTGTATACTTTTCTATAATATGTTATGATGTTAACTGTTTTTTATACCGTGTGATGGTAGCATTGAATTTTTGCTGTTCTTGTTGTTAACCGCTGTGAGTCGCCTAAGGGCTGAGAACAGCGGTATACAAATAAAGTAAATAAATAAATAAATAATTCGCCCATGTCTCTATCCATCCATTCACCAATACATTTCTCACTTTTCTCTATCAATTCACCTGTGTCTTTTTCTATCTATCCATTTACCTGTGTCTCTATCCATCCATTCACCAATACATTTCTCTCTTTTTCTCTCTCTATTCACCTGTGTCTTTCTCTATCACCTACCTATTTATCCACCAAGCCATCGATCTGATCATTTTATCCATCAATTCACTAATACATTGGCCTTTGTTTAATCGGTTTTGTGTATTTTAGCATGTATTTTATAGAAACATGTTTTAATGTGTGTATCTTATAGAAATATATTTTGATATGTCTATGTATAGTATATTTACAATGTTTATGTCAGGCATCCCCAGCTGCTTAGGCCTCCAACTCCCAGAATTCCTGAGCACTGAACAAGCTGGTTAGAGCTTCTGGGAGTTGGAGGCCCAAACAGCTGAATGGCCACAGTTTGAGGATGCATGGTTTATGTATTTGTGCCACAAAGAGAGGCGGGTAAGAAATAATAATAATAATTGTTGTTGTTAGAGGGCTTTGGAGTGGGTTTGCCTTTGCTGCTTTGATTCTCCTTGTGGAGAGAAGAAAAAGTGGGATATAAATAAACATAATAATAACAATTTGACCTTTCTATTATTCCCCCTTGGAGAGATAAAGCGAGGTATAAATAATAACAACAATTATTAGGGGTTGTGCAATAGCATTTAGAAGGCAGAAGAAGAGTGAGTGTTTTAAAGTGGGACATTTATTTATTATTTATTTATTTGAGCACAGAACCAAGGCGGATACAACAGAACAAAAAAAAATACAGTACAAAAGCTAAAACAACCTGGAAAATCATAAATATTTGAAACTGGAAACATAGTTAAAATCATATTATTATTATTATTATTATTATTATTATTATTACTAGCCGTCCCCTGCCATGCATTGCTGTGGCCCAGTCTGTGTATACGCGTTTGTGTGTCTGTATGTGTGTCTTTGTTTCCTCTCTCTTGTTTTGCTGTTGTGTTGTGTTAGGACGTTGAGATCGTCTGGGGAGGCCCTGCTCTCGGTCCCGCCGGCCTCACAAGTGCGCCTGGCGGGGGACGAGAGATAGGGCCTTCTCAGCGGTGGCCCCCTGGCTGTGGAATGCTCTCCCTGTAGATATTAGATCGGCCCCCTCCTTGCTGGTATTCCGGAGGAAATTGAAGACCTGGATGTTCGAACAGGCATTTGACTAAGCAGTGTGGCGGATTGATTATTGGAACACGGAATAATGGATAACGAGATTGGATACTGATTCTAGTGATGAGACCTGATGGATTTGCGATACTGATGTAATTTTGTATTGATGCTTTGTTTTCTGATTGTGATACTGTTGTTTTAAATGCTTATTAACTGTACTATATATACTGTTCAATTGTTGTAAACCGCTCTGAGTCGCCTAAGGGCTGAGAGGAGCGGTATACAAGCGAAGTAAATAAATAATATATATTTGTGTATATATGTGTGTTTGCGCGTGTGTTGTAATATAATTTTTGTTTTTTTGGTTCTTTAAGTCTCTTCTGGTGTGTTTTTCAGTGTTTTTATGAGTGATGGTCACTCGTTGGCCTGAGAGGTGTCTTGTGTCCAAATTTGGTGTCAATTTGTCCTGTGGTTTTTGAGTTATGCTCATCCCACAAACAAACATGACATGTTTATTTATATAGATTGTTATTTTTATTTTTATTATTATTATTTATTATTTTATTATTATTATTTATTTTATTATTATTATTTAAAGGCGTTGGCCTTTAAAGCCCTAAACGGTTCCGGCCCAAGCTACCTATCCGACCGCATCTCTGCCTATGAACCCACCAGGACTTTGAGATCTTCCAGGGAGACCCTGCTCTCGATCCCGCCTGCTTCTCAAGCTCGGCTGGCGGGGACGAGAGATAGGGCCTTCTCGGTGGTGGCTCCTCGGCTGTGGAACGCCCTTCCTACGGACATTAGACTAGCACCATCTCTAATGGTATTCCGCAAAAAGGTGAAGATCTGGATGTTTGTGCAGGCGTTTGAGTAATTTAGTGCAATCTGGTAATGGAACATAGGAATGGAACAATGGACGACGAACCTGGACTACGCTTGGATGATGAGAAGATTGGGTACGGTTGTTTTTTGTAATAATTGTGCATTGTAATTGCTGATTGGTAATTTATGGATAATGTGTTAAGTCAATTGTTATATGTTGTATGGAACCACTGCTGTTTCTACTGTTTTTACTGTTTGTGAACCGCTGTGAGTCGCCTTCGGGCTTGAGATACAGCGGTATAGAAGCAAAGTAAACAAACAAACAAATAAATAAATAAATAATATTATGTGAATCGTGAATGGCATTTAATTTCAAAGTGCACTGAATGCAGGAAAGGAAGGAGGAGGCTTTGGAGAGGGACAACAACAACAACAACAACAACAATAATGGAGAGAAAGTAAGAAAAGGGAGCCAGGCAGCTACGGTGGCCCTGAGAGCTCAAAAAGCGCCTTTTCAGCAGGGAGGGAGGGAGGCCATGGCATTTCCTGCAGCGGAAGCAACGAGAGAGAGGGAAGGGAAGAGGGAGGGAGGGAAACAGGAAGAGGAGGTGGGGGGGGGCTGAAGCAGATGACCCCTGACCCTTGACCCCGCTCACCCTGAGGGCGGAGAGGTCGATGTCGTCGAGGCTGCGGGCGGGGGCCGGGTCGGCCATCCTTCCTTCCTTCTTCCTTCCTCCTTTCCTTCCTTTTCCCTCAAGGCTGCGGCCTAGTCTCTCCCATCCTCTTCCTTCAAACCTTCCTTCCTCTTCGCCTTCTCGCTTCGACTGACTGACTGACTGACAGGGAAGCACTTGCGCCGCACTGCGCCTGCGCAGAACAGCAGGTGGGCGGGGACTCCTCTGCGCATGCGTCGTGGGCTCTCATTAGCGGGCGGGGGAAAAGCGCGCATGCGTGCCAGAGCCCGCTGCACTCTCTGTAGGCGGGGACTCCACTGCGCATGCGTCTTGGGATCTCATTAGCGGGGGGGAAAAGTGCGCATGCGTGCCACAGCTCGCTGCACTCTCGGTAGGCGGGGACTCCACTGCGCATGCGTCGGGGCGCTCATTAGCGGACGGGGAAAAGTGCGCATGCGTGGCAGAGCCCGCTGCACTATCGGTAGGCGTGGACTCTACTACGCATGCGTTATGAACGCTCATCCGCAGACAGAAGGGAGGGAAACGCAAAGAGTGCGCATGTGTGCACGCTCGATGGGCGTGGACTCTACTGCGCATGCGTTGTGGACGCTCATCCGCATACAGAAGGGAGGCGGACGAAAGGAGTGCGCATGCGTGCACTCTCGATGGGCGTGGACTCTGCTGCGCATGCGTTGTGGACACTCATCCGCAGACAGAAGGGAGGGGAACGAAAGGAATGCGCATGCGTGCACTCTCGATGGGCGTGGACTCTATTGCGCATGTGTTGTCCATCCGCAGACAGAAGGGAGGGGAACGAAAGGAGTGCGCATGTGCACTCTCGATGGGCGTGGACTCTACTGCGCATGCGTTGTGGACGCTCATTGGCAGAGAGGGCGGGGGGAAAAGAGACCACGCATGCGTACCACAGATTGACCGCTGAAGCCTCTTCCAGAGAAAGTCCCCGGATGGAGCTAAGGCACGAAGGAGCGAGGCAGAGAAAAGTGGCGCATGCGTACAAAGTAGTTTCCAGGAGGGAAAGCTAAAAGAGGTTCTAGACTGCGCATGCGTGGAAAGGAGACAAAAGTGGCGGAAGTGCTTAAACCAAGCCGATCGGCGGCGCCATGACGAGGCGGGGCTTGTGTTGTGAAAGGGATTGAGTGTGGCGGAAGTAAAGTCACGCCTTCGCAGAGAGGCGTGAGAGGGCGCATGCGCGATTGAGAAAAGGCGGGAAAGCAGGCCTTTTCCCGCCTCTTTCTTCCATCACAATGGAAGGTGGTGAAGATGCCACTCTTGTACCCTTCCCCATATCTTTGCCATACCAATTCAACGGGAAATAATACAAATAAACTAATAATAGTAATAGTAGAATAATAGTAACAGTAATAAAATAATAATAGTAATAGAAATATTTTCTGTATCGGATAACAATGTAAGATGATGCAAGATGTTAAAAATGTTCCTGCTCTCTCTATATTCTTGCACCCTTCCCAGTATCTTTGCAATGCAAATTATATAGGAATTAATCTATATATATATAAATGTTCTGTGCATAATGAGTACCCTAAAAACAAAAGAACCAATGAACGAAAATTTGGCAACAAAACGTCTCACAACACAAGGAGTGACCATCACTCAAAAATTAGATTTTGTAATTTGGGAGTTGTAGTTGCTGGGATTTATAGTTCACTTACAATGAAAGAGCATTCTGAACTCCATCAACGATGGAATTGAACCAAACTTGGCACACAGAACTCCCTTGACCAACAGAAAATACTAGCAGCGTTTGGTGGACATCTATATAAATAAAAACGTAATGTTTGTTTGTCGGATTAACAACATAACTCAAAATCCAGGGGGATGCTGGGAGCTGTAGCCCGGAAGAGAGTGTGGATATGCTATTGTGTGTTTTGTTTGCCAGGGGAGTTTTTTTGCATGTGCACTGTAGTGCCTTTTTGCTTTTTTGGCTTTTTAAGTCCCTTGTGTTGTGTTTTTCAGTGTTCTGTGAGTGATGGTCACTCGTTGGCCAGAGAGGTGTCGTGTGTCCAAATTTGGTGTCCATTTGCCCAGTTGTTTTGGAGTTATGTTAATCCCACAAATGAACGTTACATTTTTATTTATATACTAGCTGTACCATGGCCATGCATTGCTGTGGCCTCAGAAAACAGGAATCCCAGACATGAAACAATCTGGGCTAGGGAACACCTCCCCACAACGGTTTCCTGTAGGCAGAAAGAAGCCAGGCTTTTAAGGTGCATGGCTTTTCAAAAGTTATGACGGTAAGTAATGTATGCATATATGTATGTGTATATATATGTGTGTGTGTGTGTATTTGTATATTTGTGTGTGCTTGTGTATTTGTATATATGTGTATATGTTTATGTGTGTGCATGTGTATATATGTGTATGTATATATGAGTGTATATTTGTGTGTGTGTTTATATGTGCATGTGTTTGTATATGCATGTGTTCATTGTGTGACCGCATTTCTAGGACCTGGTATATAGAGTAAGTCACGTTGGGCTGGTCGTTGCGACCTCCGATGATGGGAGAAGGAGAGGCGGTCCCTAAGGTACGACGGACCCTGGCCGTCAAGAGTTTTCAAGGTCAGAACTGGCATCTTAGACAGGCCACGGTGGTACTCAGTTGGAAGCCAATGCAAATGTCGCAACACTGGTGTTATATGGCTTACTTACTTTTACTTAGGCAATCCCTCGTTGGACGAGTAAGATGGTCTTCCATCATGGGTTTCCCTGTGGGTCCGTATGTGGCTGTGGAGCCCTATTCTTGACCCGCATCTTCTCCCACAGTGAGGGCATTGGTTTCCAGGTGGAAGGCGGTCCCACTCAGGCTTGGCTTGAGGCGCCTTCCTCCTGGCACGTTTCTCTCTTTCACCCTCCACTCGTGCCTCCTCGAATTCTGCAGCACTGCTCATCACAGCTGACCTCCAGCTGGAGCGCTCAAGGGCCAGGGCTTCCCAGTTCTCAGTGTCTAGGCCAGAGTTTTTAAGGTTGGCTTTGAGCCCATCTTTAAATCTCTTTTCCTGCCCATCAACGTTCCGTTTTCCGTTCTTAAGTTCAGAGTAGAGCAACTGCTTTGGGGGACGGTGGTCGGGCATCCGGACAACGTGGCTGGCCCAGTGGAGTTGATGTTGGAGGACCATCGCTTCAATGCTGGTGGTCTTTGTTCTATGGCATTTCATGGGCGTTCTTGTGAGTAGCCTGGCTGCCGCATTCTGAACAATACGGAGCTTTCGGGTCGTAGACATCGGAAGGCCAACATACAGGGCGTTGCAATAGTCCAGCCTGGATGTGACCGTGGCATGGATGACAGTTGCCAGAGCCTCGTCCGACAGGTAGGGAGCGAATTGCCTTGCTTGTCATAGATGGAAAAAGGCCTGTTTGCTGGCAGCAGCGACCTGAGCTTCCATTGTCAGCTGCGAATCCAGGACGACACCTAAGCTCGTAGGCGAAGGAGATAGGGCAGCACCATCGAAGGTGGGTAGCAAATGGGTCAGACCAATCGAGCGGCCGTGCCAGAGAATCTCAGTCTTTGCCGGGTTCACCTTCAGTCTGCTAGCACATAGCCAGTTCGACAGAGCCTCCAGACATAGGGTGAAGTTGTTTGGAATTGACGTTGCTCCAGGCTCCAAGCGCAGAAGGAGTTGGGTGTCGTCCGCATATTGGTAGCAGTCCAGGCCAGAACTCTGGACCAAACTAGCAAGGGGTCTAACGTAGATGTTGAAGAGAAGAGGAAAGAGAATTGCACCTTGGGGGATCTATCGGAGACTTGATCCATGTACTCCATGCGCTGACTCCGGTTTTGGAGAAATGAGTTGAACCAATTAATATAAATGACGCACACGTCCGCAGACAGAGGCCTCTGCAAATGCACTGCCAGGAACAAGAAACTGCACAGCGAAAAAGGCAAACTTGTTTATTGCACTCATCGACAAGCAAGAAGCACCCGGAATATATTGCAGCACAGAAAAGGCACCATGAGGCTTTTAAGGTCCACTCAGGGGAGCCAGGTCCCCAAAAGGAGCAGCAAGGGGTACCGGGACTAAGGCAGAACGTTGACGCCGTCTCGGCCGATCTAAGAGGAAGGAGAACCGGCCCCAACGGAGCCTCGTTGGTCTGGAACATCGGCAAGAAAAGGGACCCTTTAGCACAGGCATGGGCCAACTTGGGCCCTCCCTCCAGGTGTTTTGGACTGCAACTCCCACAATTCCTAACAGCCAGTAGGCTGTTAGGAATTGTGGGAGTTGCAGTCCAAAACACCTGGAGGGAGGGCCCAAGTTGGCCCATGCCTGCTTTAGCACCTTTGAAGCCAATTGAGAGAAAGGGGCTGGTAGAAGATTGCTTTGGAGACTTCAGTGCTTTGAATTGCATGATATGGGTCTGCACTGACGATATAATGCAGTTCAAACTCCTTTCTCTCCATCAGTTTGAAACTGTCCCTTTCTGTGTCGCTCTGCAAAGACAGCATATGGATTTGGAAGGCAAAAATTTGGAAGGCAAAAAGAGGGCAGGAATGGCCCGTGCGCAGAAGAATACCTGCCTCACAAATTTGCTCCAAGGCACTCTGTGGCATGCAATACAGAGACAGAAAAGGAGAATTCATATTCAGAACCCAAAACATACAAATATATAAAAATATTTTTAAAAATAGTGTTTTCAAGCTTCCGCGCATGGAAGCCAGTTTGGAAAGTTCTGTTGAAAGGTGGACAAGGCGTCAAATGTGGTTCTGAAGTTGGGTTGGAATGTGTGGCGGAGGCTTGGCTCTGGAATGTAAACAATGGGAAAAGAAGGAAGGAAGCGGAGTGACCCATTCCAGCCCCTCGGCCCTTCTCCTGCAATCATCTGGAATGTTTTGAAGATAGGGATGGTCCAGATGGCACACCTCCGGTCCTGGTCCAGGTGTGCGCAATGCTGGTGTGAATGGAGCAAGCCTGTCCTCGCCCTGGAACAGGGGAGAGATGGACACAACCCTCCAGCCCCGCTTTCTTCAGAGCGAACGTCAACCCAACGGAGCAGCGCCTCCACGGCAGGGTCCCTGTCGTCCCGCAGTGGCCTCAGGTCCAGACCTCGACGGGGACCATGCCCTCTTTGCTGCTGAGGGGCGGGAGGAGGGACTCCTCGGCCAGGAAGCCCAGCGGGAAGCGCACCAGGTGGCCCTGGACCTTCTGCAGCTCCTCCCGAGCCACGATGGGACTGACCGAGGCCAGGCTGTCCACCCCCACGTACTCCCGCAGGACACGCTGGGACGGGACCGAGTCCGTGGGCAGGCAGCGGAAGACCTGTTTCGCCACAAGGAAGGAGGGAGGGAGGAAGGGGATAGAGGAAGGAAGGAAGGACAGGTGGAGGATGCAGATGGAGAGAGGAAGGAAGGGATGGAGAAGAAAGAATGAGGGACAGAAGGCAAATGGAAAGGGGAAGGAAGGAAGGGGGACAGAGGAAGAGTGAGGGAGAGAGGAAAGAAGAAAGGGGTGGAGAGGAAGGAAGGAAAGAAATAAAGGGAAGGAAGGGGGAAGTAGAAAGGAAAGGAGGGAGGGAATTGAGAGAGGGAGGAAGAGAGGGAGGGAGGGGTGGAGAGAGGAAAGAATGAAGGACCAAAGGAGGGATGGAGAAAGGAAGGGGATAGAGAGGGGAATGAAGGAAGGAAAGGAGGGATGAAGAGAAGCAGGAAGGAAAGGGGATAAACGAAGGAAGGTAGGTGGATAGGGAGATAGGGTGATGGAGAGAGGAAGGAAGGTAGGAAGGAAGGGGATGAAGAGAAGAAGGGATGGAAGAGGGAGGGAGGATTGGGGTGGAGAAAGGAAGGAAGAGGGATAGAGTGAGGAAAGAAGGGGATGGGGGGAGGAAAGACGGAAGAAAGGGAAATGGAGGGAGGAAGAAGGAAAAGGGGAAGGGCAGAGGAAGGGGATGGAACAAGGGAGGAAGCAAGGAAAGAAGGTGGAGAGAAGGCAGAAGGAAGGAGAATGGAGAGAGGAAGGAAGGAAAGAAAGGGATGTAGAAAGGAAGAGAAGGGGGAGAAGGAGGGAAAGAAGGAAGGATGAGGAGTAAAGAAGGAGGCTTATCACTAACGTGTAAAGACGTAAATCGAGGAAGTGAGGGATTGAGAGAGCGGAATAAATACAGTACCATATACTCAATGTACAGAAGGTAGGTAGGAAGGAAGGGGATGGAGAGAAGAAGGAAGGGAGGATGGAAGAGAGGGAGGATTGGGGATGGAGAGGAAGGAAGGACAAGCGATAGAGAGGAAGAAAGGGGATGGGGAAAGGAAAGCAAGAAGAAAGAAAGGAAAATTGAGAGAGGAAGGAAGAAAATGAAGGAATGAGGATGGAGAGAAGAAAGAAGGAAGGGGGAAGGACAGAGGAAGGGAGGAAGGAAAGAAGGGGGTGGAGAGAAGGCAGAAGAGAGGAAGAAAAGAAGGAAGGAGGATGGAGAGAGGGTGAAGGAAGGGGGATAAAGGAAGGAAGGAAAGAAGGAATGGGATAGAGGGAGGGAGGAAGGAAGGAAAATGGGAGAGAGGAAGGATGGAAGAGAAGGAAAGGGGGGTAGAGAGAGAAAAAGCCGTGGCACAGTTAGATATCCTTGTTCTTTGAGACAGGAAGTGTGTGAGAGAGAGACTTCATTACTACATCTCCAAAGCTAACCTTGAGCTTAGATAGGGGAAGACCTGTTCTTTCTAACCATAGCGACTCAAGGTTAGGGTAGAGTGTCCCAGGATTTTCTACCATTGGGGGGAAGTTAACTTAGCAGCTGGAGGGAAAGGAAAGGAAAGAACATCTCCATGGTTTCACAAATTGACTGTTTTGTTTGTAACTTCAACAAGCTGTGCCAAGTCTGCCAAAGACTTTGAGAAATAAATATTCTGTTTGATGTTCAAAACCTGGACTGGCCTCCGTTGCTGAAAATCTTGAGCTTCTAAGAAAGACACCAGCGGATCACCCAGATAAAGAGAGAAGCACATCTTAGTTTTAATTTTATAGTGTCTGGGTGCGACGGCACAATTATTATTACTATTATTATTGCTTATGTTTATTTGTTTCCAAGGGCCTTAACACACGCTGCACTCTCTCTGTTTACATCCGATTCCCCCAGGAGGCATCAAGGAGTCCCGATCGTGCAAAGGGATGAATGCATGCCTGATAAATCTAGCAAGCCTGGAGTCCCCTCCCCACACTACGATTATATTATTGTTGTTGTTGTTTGTGTTTATTTATTTGTTTCCGAGGGCCTTAACACACGCTGCACTCCCTCTGTTTAGATCCGATTCCCCTAGAAGCTTTCAAAGAGTCCTGATCCCTCAAAGAGATGAATGCATGCCTGATAAATCTAACAAGCCTGGAGTTCAGACGCAAAGCAATGAGCCTTTTGGGGTGAAGCCCTATCCCCGCCCCCCCCAATATGGATCTCCTCCACCTCCCTACTCAGCCTTCCAATGGCAACGGCACCCACCTTGTCGTAGACGTCGGTGTTGGAGGAGGCCCGCTTTTGCCAGACTTCGTGGAAGAAGTGGTCGCTGACCGGGTCCTGAATCTCGGCGTCACGCTCGCTGGACGCACCCAAAACGCACCTTCCAGGGATGAGCAAGAGATAAACAGTGAGTCATTCACAGGGCTTGGAAGGGGCTGAAGAGAGGACTAAGAGGGCCTGGAAGTGGAAGTCTACCAGCTGAGAGCCGAGAGATCAGATAAGGGCATAATGTAGACCATGCATGGGCCAACTTCGGCCTTCCCTCCATGTGTTTTGGACTTCAACTCCCACAATTCCTAACAGCCGGTAGGCTGTTAGGAATTGTGGGAGTTGGAGTCCAAAACACATGGAGGGAAGGCCAAAGTTGGACCATACCTGGTCTAGACACTGATCTCCTTTTGATGCAGCCCAAAATCCCATTGGACTTTTCAGCTGTGGCGTCACACTCCTGGCTCATGTTCAGCTTGTTCTCCATGAAGATGCCCAACGTCTTTCTCGCATGGACTGTTGTCACATGTACACAGTGGGATTTTGGGAAGCTCAGCACTCTCCGAACTCACTTGAAGCAGTCCAGGCGCAAGCTGAGCGCGAACCTCCCCGCCTGGAAAGCTTGACCATCCATGATGGAAGCCACAAACTCCGTATCCTCCACCACAACGGCCAGTTCGCTGTCCCGTTTCCCCAG
Organism: Anolis sagrei ordinatus; assembly: GCF_025583915.1. NCBI lineage: Eukaryota > Metazoa > Chordata > Lepidosauria > Squamata > Anolidae > Anolis > Anolis sagrei. The sequence continues at coordinate 813,926 of NW_026847660.1, read as the reverse complement.
GAGGCTCCGGTCGTTGATGTTGGCCGACCCTGAGGGCAAAGAGAGCAAAGTGGGTGTTGCACCTCGGAGCAGGTACACCTCTGACTTTAAACCCCACACCAGTTGAGTAAAATCAGCAAGCAGTTGATTGAAGATTATATGAAAGCAAAGCAATACAAATGATGAAATCAATATGGTCCCAAATGGTATTTTCAAAAGGAAACAAATAGCCCATGAACTTCAAGGTACAAAGGTAAAAACATAAGATCCAAGGTTGCAAAATTCCAAGAGAAGAAGACAGCATAGAGATCCAATACCCAGAAAAGGAACTTGGCAAATACTGGAAACATGAGACTAGAAATCTACTTGGAAACAAGACCACATTGACTGGACTTAGCTAATATGTTTTCCTCGTCTCATATAAAGCCTTTCTTGTCTCATGAAACGAAAGAAAAACATTATGTTTGCCTTTAGAACCAGATTAGGATTTCTTCTCGCTTTTTTCCACTAGACGGGCTGACCTTGCGTGAGTCTGAGAACTTTCCCTTAATTTACAATAGCCTTGTTTCCAATCTTCAATCTCATTAACTTCTGCACCTGACAAATCATCCTCAGAAGACAAATGCTGCTGTACGCCTCTTTCAGGAATTTGACCTTGAGACCCTACAGGAGAACTACTACTCAGTTGAAGAGAAACCTCAGACCTCTCAGCAAGGCTAAAATCAGACCTTTCAGTAAGGCCAGGAAACCCATCATCCCCATTGACACTGTTGCATTCCAGGCCAGGAAAAAGCCCTCTGACTTAAAACACCACACAGCTGAGTAAAAATGGCTGGCTGCCAGTCCATCTCCGAGCCCAATTCAAAGTGCTGGTTGTGACCTATAAAGCTCTATACGGTTCTGGCCCAGCTTACTTGTCTAAACGCATCCACCCCTACATCCCACCTCGTAATCTAAGATAATCCGGGGAAGCCCTGCTCTCGCTCCCATCAATTGCGCAAATGCGTCTGGTGGGGATGAGAGACGGGGCCTTCTCAGCGGTGGCCCCTCACCTATGGAACACACTCCCAAATGAGGTAAGATCTGCTCCCTCCCTCCCTCCTGCTTTTTAGAAAGAAATTAAAATCATGGCTTTGGGACCAGACCTTCGGATAGTAGGTATTTGTAGAGTTTAAAGGACATGGACTAGAATGACAATACTAGTGTATTGAATATAGAAACATGGAACAACGGATTGTGAGATTAGATCTTGAGATGCTAAAGAGATGTTATAGTTATGTTTAATATATTGTTTAATATATCATTGTTTTTAACTCTTTTTATGATGTTGAGCATTGAATTTTGCTATTGTTAACCGCTTTGAGTCGCCCAAGGGCTGAGAAAAGCGGTATATAAATGAAATAAATAAATAAATAAATAAATAAATAAATAAATAACATGCAAGCAGTTTATTGTAGGTAATTTTAAAAGCGTTAGCAGTGAAACACTCCAAAGAAACAGGTAAATCCAAGTAGGTAGAAAGATAAGCAGTACCAAATAATCCAGGAAATAAATCCATCCAAAGCAAGGTTCTTGTGGGTTTTTTGGGCTATAGGGCCATGTTCTAGAGGCGTTTTGCCTGACGTCAGGAGAAATGCCTCTAGAACATGGCCCTATAGCCCGAAAAAACCCACAAGAATCTAGTGATTCCAGCCATGAAAGCCTTCGACAATCCATCCAAAGCACATGCAAAAACCCAAAACAGAAACTTCCAAGAAACTTCCAAGTAAAACTCCAAATCATGAAATCAAACAAGGTATAACTTGAATCTTTCCAAGGCAAGATTGCAAGATTCGTCACTATGTCTTGATCCAGTTCCAAATGTTGCTTCATCTGACCACAGATTCTGCACTTGGTACTTTTATCCCCTAATCTACTCCAAATCCCTGCCAGAAACTTGTTTCAATTCAGCCTAGACTCTGTTATCAGTTTTTCTCTCAACCTGGCAGAGCGCCGGAGAGATTGTTGAACACTCCTGTTCTTTCTCAAAGCAAGCCGTCTATCTTCTGGTTCATTAATTTCCGCAGCTGTTTTCTCAGGCTCAAAGGCCTGGGAATTTTCTGGTGGCAATTCAGGCCCTTTTCCAGAGACCACCCCATCATCTCCCAACTCTTCAGAAACATCCTCATCAGCAAAGACAGCAAAGAACAGGAATCCCATTGTCATTCTCTGCATCTAAAACACCCTCATCATTAGAAACAGCATTGTCATTCCCAACATTCGGAGAGCCCTGATCATTAGACACAATCACAGGCTGAACTACAACAGCGGGGAGCAGATGGGGCCACATGAAACTAGAAATCCACTTGGAAACGAGACTGTCATTAAAATCCAGTGTTGAGCTAATATCTTTTCCTCATCTCATATAAAGCCTTTCTTGTCTCATGAAACAAAAGAAAAACATTCCGTTTGCCTTTAGAACCAGATTAGGATTTCTTCTTGCTTTTTTCCACTAGACGGGCTGACCTTGCGCGAGCCTGAGAACTTTCCCTTAATTTACAAAAGTCTTGTTTCCAATCTTCAATCTCATAAACTTCTGCACCTGACAAATCATCCTCAGAAGACGGATTCTCAGGGCCTCTTTCAGGAATTTGACCTTGAGGAATCTACAGGAGAAGCACTACTCCATTCAAGAGAAACCTTGGGCCTCTCAGCAAGGCCAGAATCAGGCCTTTCAGCACGGCCAGGAAACCCATCATCCCCATTGACATCAGGCACAATCACAGGCTGAAGTACAACAGCAGTCGGGGCCACCCAAGGCTGGAGCAAAGAAGTGTTTGTGGGTAAAGGCACCCATTATTTGGGGGGCGGGGGTCCATGCCAAAAAGGGAGCCCCTGGTAGCGCAGTGGGTTCAAGCACTGAGCTGCTGAACTTGCTGACCGAAAGGTTGCAGGTTTGAATCCGGGGAGCAGTGTAAGCTTCCACTGTCAGCCCTAGCTCCTGCCAACATAGCAATTTGCAAATGTGAGTAAAGCAATAGGTACCGCTCTGGCAGGAAGGTAACGGCACTCCTTGCAGTCCTGCCCATGTGGAGGGGACAATAAGCCATATTAGGGGCTTCTGGGATGCTTCAGGAATATAGGCTGCATGCATATCATATTGGGAACATTGCAAGGTGCCTGGGGCAGTGCCGTACTTGGTCTCTTGTGATAAACAGGAGGATTGACCAAGGCACCCTTGCTCCATGAATGCTACTGCTTGACCACAAGGTACATGATTGCCCCATGGTTGCCTGGAACAGGCTGACCACCAGAGAACATAGTTACCCCATAGTTCCTTGGAACAACAGGTAACCACAGGTACAAGGTTACTACATATTTACTGGTAGCTGACCACAGGGTTGACCACAAGGGTACAAGGTGCGTGTTATGTTACTGAAGGTGTGTTATTCTGGGAAGAGGAGGAGTTTGGGGTGGTCCAATGCACATATGCCCAAATAAGGCTGAAAAGAGAAGTTACCACCACGCGAGGAAAGTCTAAATAAGGCAAAGAGGGGTAGTTGGACCACCGCCCTCCTGAGAGTATATAAACTCAATGGTTGTCCCAGTTGGGGCGGCAGCTTGGTACCAGCATACTGCGTGTTATGCTGTCTGTCCGCCTTTCTGTTGCGCAATATGAAATAAACCTGTGTTTTGCTCTAACTCTTTGGACTCCTGCTTTGGATCCATAGTCAACTGGCAAGATCCCAGAGGATAAGATTGTAGGGACGGCGTGTTTCCCTTACACATGGCCACATGACCTTGGAGGTGTCTATGGACAACACCGGCTCTTCAGCTTAGAAATGGAGATGAGCACCAGAGTCCTGGAGTCGGACATGACTGATACTTAAGGTCAGGAGAAAACCTTTACCTTTACTGATGCCCAAGAGGAAAGTGGACTCACCGATGATGACCAGCCGGTCGTCCGCGATGAGCATCTTGCTGTGGATGTAGACCAGCTCCGTGAGGATCCGTCCCCGCAGCTCTCCGTGGGTCCGCAGCCCGCAGAAGGAGAGGTAGTTCTTCCATTCTTCCCCCACTTTGGGCACAAAAAGGAAAGAGAAGAGGGTCTTCCTCTCCCACCTGGAAACCCCCTTCCGATGCGGCGGAGAGTGGTGCCTCTGGGCATGTGCAGAGCGCACTTCCACCTCGGAAATGCACCTTTCCTCCCTTGTGGGATCAAAGTACCTTATTGTAGAGAAAGAGGCACTTACTGACTGAGCTGAGTCGAGCAATGATGGAGGCCTCGCCACGGCAAATAGTCCTGCGCAAGAGAGGGACGAGCAGAGGTCACCTCCAAGTTTCCCCCTTATCCTTGCACCACTGCTTCGTGCACAAGCGTGGACACACGTGCAAGGGCGTTCCGCCCCCTGGTCAGACTCACCGGTAGGTGAAGTGCAGAATGGCTTGGATGGAGTTGCCTCCGCCCTGAGCAATGTCCCCTTCGAAGCCGGGCAAAAGCGGGAGAAGCACAAAGACCCGGAAGGGCTTCTTCTCACTAGAAAAGGAGGAGGAGGAGGAGGAGGAGGAGGCATCGCACGAGGGCACGCTCGCACGCCTGCTCCCGGGCTCTCCATGGCACTATTTCCTAATGGGTTCTGTTTATTTATTTGTTTATCTATCATAAAGTGCATAAAGTAGTTAGTAGCCAACTGCATTAAATCACTACTGACGGAGAGATCATGAGTTCAAAGCCAGCCCAGGTCAGAGTGAGCTCCCGACCATTAATAGTCTAGCTTGCTGTTGACCTATGCATCCCAAAAGACAGTTGCATAAGTGAGACTCTACTGAATATTCCTTGTTAAAAGCTTTGACAGGGCAAAGAATCTCCCAGTGTAGGGTGGGGAAGTTTTTTATTTCAAATGAAAACTGAATATGCATATGTTTGCATATGTTATGCATATGCATATGTTTCACACTGAATATGCATATGTTTGAATGCTGTTTATATTCTGTTTTAAAGTTTGTATATTTGTGAATTTTAAATTGCGTACTTATGCTTTTATGTTAAGCCACTTTGAGTCTCCTTTGGGGAAATAAAGCAGGGTATAAATAATAATACAAATAATATATAATAAAATAATAATAATAATAATACAAATAACAATATATAATAATATATAAGATAATAATAATATATTTTAAATTGCATACTAATGCTTTTATGTTAAGCCACTTTGAGTCTCCTTTGGAGAGATAAGGAAGGGTATAAATAATAATAATACTAATAATATATAATAATAATACTAATAATATATAATATAATAGTAGAAAATAATAATATATTTTAAATTGCATATTAATGCTTTTATGTTAAACCACTTTGAGTCTCCTTTGGAGAGATAAGGAAAGGTATAAATAATAATAATAGTAATAATATATAATACAAATAATA
>NW_026847660.1:788534-806034 GCF_025583915.1 Anolis sagrei ordinatus | reverse complement strand
AGGGTTGTGGGACGAGATGATTGATCCCTGGACAACTCACCTGTGCGCCTGGAGCACGCGCTCCACAATGGCGTCGCCCACCGTGTTGAGCACCGAGCGCCCGTCCGCACAGGAGATGAAGAACTGGTTCTGCGGCAGGAGAAACAACAGGGTAAAAGTTGTGCGAAAGAGTTGTGCAAAAGTGCACAACTCATGCATGCATTCTGCACTCTGCACTTCCTCAGAGGCACTTGGCACCAAATGCAGGAGTTCTAATTGTTTCAGTCTGAAACTCCACACAAATGAGATTCCCGTTGCAAATGGGGCCCCCCCACCCAAATCCCCAATTAAGGGTCTCCCTCCCCCCCCCGGCCGACCCCCACCTCGATGTAGAGGTAATGGCGGCTGTTTCGGATGGCGCTCAGGTAGGCCTTGTAGATGGAGCATTCGTGGAGGCCGGCCGACCAGCGGTCCACCGAGCGCAAGACCTGAAGGGAAAAGAGAGAGGGAGGGAAGAAGGGAAGGAAGGAAGGATAGAATGGAGGAAAAGAGGAAGGAAGGAGGGAGCAAGGATGAGTGGAAAAGAAAGAGGGAGGAAAGAAGGAAAGAATTGAGGAAGGATGGAGAGAAGAAGGGAGGAAGAAAGAGAAAGAGGGAGGTAGGGAGGAAGGAAGAGTAGAATGGGGGAAAGAAGGAAGAAAAGGCAAAAAAGAAAGAAGGGAGGGAAGGAGTAAGGGAGGGAGGGAGAAAAGAAGGGAGCAAGGAAGAGTGGAAAAGAGAGGGGAAGGAAAGAAGGAAGGAATTGAGGAAGGATGGAGATAAGAAGGGAGGAAAAAAGGGAAGGAGGAAAGTAGGATGGAAGGATAGAATGGAGGAAAGGAGGAAGGAAGGATGGGAGAAAAGGAAGGAGGGAGGAAAGAAGAGCAAGGAAGAGTGGAAATAAAGAGGAAGGAATTGAGGAAGGATGGAGAGAAGTAGGGAGGAAGGAGGGAGATAGGAAGGAAGGGGAGAATGGGGGAATGAAGGAAAAAAAGAAAAGGGAAGGAAGAAGGAAGGGAGGGAGGGAGGGAGGGAGGGAGGGAGGGATAAAAGAAGGAGGGAAGGAGAAGGGAGGGAGAAAAGAAGGGAGCAAAGAAGAGTGGAAAAGAGAGAGGAAGGAAAGAAGGAATTGAGGAAGGATGGAGAGAAGAAGGGAGGAAGAAAGGGTAGGAAGGAAGGAGAGAATGGGGAAAGAAGAAGGAAAGAAAAAGGGAGGAAGGAAAGAAGGTAGGGAAGGAGGAAGGCAGGCAAGAAGGATGAGAGAAAGGGAGGGAGGCAAGAAGGGAGCAAGGATGAATGGAAAAGAAAGAGGAAGGGAAGAAGATAGAAAAGAAAGAAGAAAGAGAGGGAGGGAGAAAAGAAGGGAGCAAGGAAAAGTGGAAAAGAGGAAGGAAAGAAGGAAGGAAGGAAGGAATTGAAGAAGGAAGGAAGGAGAGAAGCAAGGAGAAAGGAAGGGAGGGAGGAAAGAAGGGAGCAAGGAAGAGTGGAAAAGAGAGGAAGGAAAGAAGGAAGGAATTGAGGAAGGATGGAGAGAAGAAGGGAGGGAGGAAGAAAGGAGGAAGAGAAGAAGGGAGGGAGGAAAGGAAGGAGGAAGTAAGTAAGGATAGAATGGGTGAAAGAAGGGAGATAAGGCAGAAAAGGAAGAAAATTTCTTGAAAAGGCTTTCTCACATGTGTAATCCTGGAAAATTCACAGTTTGATAGCACATGTATATATTTATGAAAGTAACAAGCTTTGTGCAGTGAAAGAAAACATCATTAAAATAATGAAGTAAAGAATAACTTTGGAAAATTGTCCATTACTAAGATTATATGCACACACAACCAATCTGCCAACATCTAGAAAAAAATCTGAAAGAAGCCTAAACATTTATAATAAATTATGTTTCTATTGCCTACATAGAGGCACAATCCATCAAACATAAGGACTTCGAGTCCAACTTCTACAAGTTTGGAATGGAGAATGTGTTCAAATAATTAATATTGATAGAATGATGGACAGTACTAGAAGTACGTAATAAAATACAGCCATATACATTTAAATAATTAATTAATAATTCATAAAATAGAATTAATTATAAGTAAAGGTATTGTAGTGATGAATAATTATTGGTAATTCGCTTGATGAAGGAAGAAGTAAGAAAGTGAATATTTGTAAAAGAATGAAGTAATTTATGAAGTATTGATATAAAAGGTATGGAGGGTATTTATGAGATAAGTAATGATGACTTTTTAAAGTAATAATGTACGTATAAAAAATGTATAATAAATGTAAGGAGTTAGTTAGGATTGAAGGATATAATGTAAAGAAGAAGTATTAAATTCAAAAATAATAATTAAGAAAGGGAGGAGGGAGGAACTAAATTATAGGTTGGTTTCATGTGTCACAAAGGAAGTATTTAAAAGAGAGAGTAAGTAAATAGGAATTAATTTTAGTTAATGGTTTTATATAAGTGTATTAATAAAGTGAAATTAGTTAAGGTATGAGTAATTATAATAATTTATTAATATAGGCATATAAATGTCAGAAAATAAATAATTAAGAAAGTTATTTAGGTAGTGTAAATTAGGTAGAAGGAAATAATTATAAAAGGAATATTTGAAAAGAGAGTAATGAACGAAGTAAATAATTTATTAAGTTTTGAGATATTGAGAAGAAATTTACTTAGTAAGTTTCGGAAGTAAGTATCTAATTTTTTTAACATGATTAAGGCCATAATTTTGAATTTTGTAAATAAATCATTTATCAATTCATATTTAAAATACCTTATTTTACATGCATAATTACTATCATTAATTATAAGTTTATTTATAGATTCAATAATAAAGTTATTTATTAATATTATCAAATTACAAATTCATGCATGCAATTCTAAAGTAGGATAGAATTTAGTTCAAAGTATATTTATTTAGAAAAGAAGAGAAGGAGGAAGGAAAAAGGGAAGGAGAAGGCGCATTAGCCAGTTGGCTCACTGTCCCCAAGGCTTTGCTTCATACACAAAGCCATTGAAAACAGACTCACTTCCAGGCAACGCCAAGAAGGTGCAAATAAAGTCCTGACTCTCGTCTGATCTCCAAAACTCCTCTTGGTGTGCGTCAGCGAGACCCTTCCCATGCCTTTTGTGGGGAAGGGTCTCCCCTCTTCCCTTCTCCCCCTTCCTTACCTGGACGTTGACGCTCTGTGACCCCGGGGCCAGGTAGGGCAGGTGAGGGTCCACTTTGGGGGACTTGGGGAGCAGGTAGGGGTACTCCGCCCCCTTGTACTTGGACTTCATGGTCTGTGGGGGGCAAACAGGAGACAGGTGAGGCCCCCACCGCTTAAAAAAGTACCCCAAGATGATGCCAGTTCCTAATGGGAACCCTTGAGGTCATCTAGCCCATCCCTGAGTCTCCGCTGAGCCTTAGCCGGGGATAAGTAAACAATAATAATAATAATAATAATAATAATAATAATAATAGAGACTGCAACGAGTTCCTGTTGGGAACCCTTGAGGTCATCTAGCCCATCCCTGAGTCTCCGCTGAGCCTTAGCCGGGGATAAGTAAACAATAATAATAATAATAATAATAATAATAATAATAATAATAGAGACTGCAACGAGTTCCTGTTAGGAACCCTTGAGGTCATCTAGCCCATCCCTGAGTCTCCGCTGAGCCTTAGCCGGGGATAAGTAAACAATAATAATAATAATAATAATAATAATAATAATAATAGAGACTGCAACGAGTTCCTGTTGGGAACCCTTGAGGTCATCTAGCCCATCCCTGAGTCTCTGCTGAGCCTTAGCCAGGGATAAGTAAACAACAACAACAACAACAATAATAGATACATGGCTGCTTGTCCACTGAAACCCAGGCATGCAGTGCAGGTGCACACAACACATGCAGTCTTGCACTCTGCACTTCCTCAGAGGCCCTTGGCACCTCCAGCATGAGCTCCATTCTCTCCAACGGCTACTGGGCGCACCTTGGTGAAGTTCCAGCGCTGGACGAAGTGCCTGGCCAGGTCTCGGGCGGGGGCTCCGTGGACGGCCACCCCCACGTCCCTCCAGGGCATCCGGGGGGTCTCACAGCGGTCAATGAAGTCTGGACAGAGGGACGGAGGAGACACAATGATGTGATTCTGGGGTCAAAGGGGTCGCAAAGGTCACCCCTTGACCATTTCCCCTCCCATACTCTTGGAATGGCTGAATGGGCCCAAACTGTCCTGATCAATAACACTACGTAACAACATTTGCAAAACAGTAAAGAAAGAACAACACCCGAAAACAACGGGGGAATTCCAGACAAGAAACAATCAGGGCCAGCTAATCAATCTTTTCTCATGTTTCGATGATAGAACCCATTAGGAAACGACACTGACAACCCAGGAACATAGTGTAACGTATTATAACAATATATAAGATCATAAGATCATACTATATAATATAATAATACTAGCCGTCCCCTGCCATGCATTGCTGTGGCCCAGTCTATGTATATGTGTTTTGTGTGTGTGTGTATATGTGTGTTTGTGCATATATGTATGTGGCTTTGTTCATTCATTGTATGTATTTTTTGTTCTGTTTTTGATTTGAGTTTTTTGGAGAACCATCCAAGCCACCTGGAAGCCTTTGGGATGCGTCAACGCATGTTCGAAAGGGTTGAAACAGTTCAAAAACCGCCTGCACGCAGGGACACGCCAGACTAAATCAGCTGCTTTCCGTGAGTGGGATGCAGGATGGGAAGGAGCCCACGCAGGGGCCAATGAGGAGGGCATGGCCCACTGCGCGGTGGCACCTCCCGCCATAGGAGCAGATCTCAGCCCGATTTGGGTACAAGGGGAGGGGATAGGGCCACTTCCTCCCTCTCTACTTCCTGCCCAATTCCTATCTCTCCATTTCCTTTACATCCTCCCTCTCCTCCCATTTCCTCTCCACTTCCTCCCCACTTCCTCCACACTTTTCCTCTTCACTTCCTCCCCACTTTCTCTTTACTTCCCCTCCTCTAATTCCTGCCCACTTCCTTTTTCTCCTTTTCCTTTACTTCCTCCCTTTCCTCCCATTTCCTCTTCACTTCCTCCCTCCCTACTTCCTCCCTCTCTACTTCCTCCACACTTCCCCTCTCTCCACTTCCTCCCCACTTTCTCTTTACTTCCCGCTCTACTTCCTGTCCACTTCCTCCCACTTCCTATATCTCCATTTCCTTTACCTCCTGCCTTTCCTCCCATTTCCTCTTCACTTCCTCCCTCCCTACTTCCTCCCTCTCTACTTCCTCCACAAATCCCCTCTCCCCACTTCCTCTTTACTTCCCCCTCTACTTCCTGCCCACTTCTCTCTCCATTTCCTCCCTCTCTACTTCCTGCCCAGTTCCCCTCATTTCTTTCTCTCAATTTTCTTTACATCCTCCCTCTTCTCCCATTTCTTCTCCACTTCCTTCCTCCCCACTTCCTCCACACTTCCCCTCTCTTCACTTCCTCCCCACTTTTACTTCCCTTCTCTACTTCCTGCTCACTTCTTTTTTCTCCATTTCTTTTATTTCCTCCCTTTCCTCTCGTTTCCTTTCCACTTCCCTCCACTTCCTCCCTCCCCATTTCCTCTCTCCACTTCCTCCCTACTTCCTCTTTACTTCCCTTCTCTACTTCCTGCCCACTTCCTCCCACTTCCTTTATCACCATTTCCTTTACTTCCTGCCTCTCCCATTTCCTCTCCACTTGCCCTCCACTTCCTCCCTCCCCACTTCCTCTGTACTTCCTCCACACTTCCTCTCTCTTCATTTCCTCCTCACTTCCTCTCTCTCCATTTCCTCCTCACTTCCTCTTTACTTCTCACTCTCTACTTCCTGCCCACCACTTCTCTCCCTACTTCCTCCCTCTCTACTTCCTCCACACTTCCTCCCTGCTCACTTCCTCTTTACTTCCTCCCTATTTACTTCCTGTCCATTTCCTCCCCACTTCCTCTCTCACCATTCCCCTCCACTTCCTCCCCCCCCGGACCCCACTTCCTGTTGACCCTCCCTTCCTCCAGCTGCTGACCTTCGAAGGGCTTGTCCAGCTGCACCCAGTCCTTGGCAATGAGGTTGCTGTAGTCCTTGCCCAGCCAGAGGCGCTGGTTGGTCGACAGGTCCATGGGGGGCTCCTCCCCGCCACTGGAAGCGGGACCTCCACCCTGAAAGACAGGCAGGGAGAGATGGAAGGAGGGAGGGGTATCACACGGTATCACACGGGTTTTGTTCCTGGGTTACAACAAAGGGGTCTCCAATGAAGCTTGAGGATCAATACCTACAACAAGCCACATTTCCCAAAAGCCAATGTCCACTCCACTGGCCTTGCCAGCAACAGAACCTCTGAAGATGCCACAAGCCACACATGCAGGCCAAACATCAGGAGAGAATGCTGCTGGAACATATTGGCCACACAGCCCCGAAAACAACCCAAAGGGCATGGAGATAATAATGATGAGGATGAGGATGATGATGATGATGAAAGGGGCACGCACCTTGGTCCCGAGGCAGTCCTGCCCATCCAGGTCGGAGAGGCGGTACTCGTGGTTGTCCCACCGACCGTAGGCCAAGTCCAGCCCCCCCAGGAAGGCCACGGCCTGGTCCACCACCACCAGCTTCTCGTGGTGGGCCCACAGGAAGACCACGGAGGAGACGTGGTCGGGGTGGCGCATGACCTGCGGGAGCAGAGAGGGGGAGTGGGCCCTTGAGCCAATGGGGCCAAAACACAACAGCAGCGTCCACTTATGCCGGGTGTGACAGTCGTGGTCATACCCGGGACCACAACAGGATGGGGCTGGGACCCTGCTTCCCTTCTCAGCCTCTCGTTGCCTTCCTTGGGATTCTCCACCTCCTGCAAAGACCCCCAAGTGGGGGGGGGGGAGAGGAGGAGGAGGAGGAAGGGCCCCATTTCCGGGCGGGGGGAGGAGCATGAGCATGTGACCCCCCCTACCTTGATGTTGGGGTGGAGGAGCATGAGGGCCCTCTTGCTGTATCCGCTGTTGATGCCGAGGGCCAGCTCCACCTCCTTGAAGAGCAGGACGCAGACGCGGACCCCCTCCTCCTGGACAGGGAAGGAAAAGAGAGGAGGAAGTGGAGAGGGAGGAAGTGGGGAGGAAGGAGGGAAGCAGGAAGGAAGTGAGGATGGAGGAAGTCCAGTGGGAAGAAGTAAAGAGGAAAAAGTGGGAAGTAGGGAGAAAGGAAGTGGGGAGGGAGGAAGTAGAGCAGGAGGAAGTAGAAAAGTAGTGAGGAGGGAGGAAGTGGAGGGGAAGTAGGGAAGGAGAATTGGGGAGAGGAAGTGGAGAATGAGGGAGGGAGGAAGTGGGGAGGAAGTAGAGAGGAAGTGGGGAGGGAGGAAGTAGAAAAGGAGGAAGTGGGAAGAAAGTTGTGGGGAGGGAGGAAGTGGAGGGGAAGTGGGGAGGGAATTATTTGAAAGGGAGGAATTGGGGAGAGGAAGTGGAGAATGAGGGAGGGAGGAAGTGGGGAGGAAGTAGAGAGGAAGTGGGGAGGGAGGAAGTAGAAAAGGAGGAAGAGGGAGGAAAGTCATGGGGAGGGAAAATTTTGAAAGGAATTGGGGAGAGGAAGTGGGGAATGAGGGAGGAAGTGGGGAGGAAGTAGAGAGGAAGTGGGGAGGGAGGAAGTAGAAGAGGAAGTGGGAAGAAAGTTGTGGGGAGGGAGGAAGTGGAGGGGAAGTGGGGAGGGAATTATTTGAAAGGGAGGAATTGGGGAGAGGAAGTGGAGAATGAGGGAGGGAGGAAGTGGGGAGGAAGTAGAGAGGAAGTGGGGAGGGAGGAAGTAGAAAAGGAGGAAGTGGGAGGAAAGTCATGGGAAGGGAAGAATTTGAAAGGGAGGAATTGGGGAGAGGGAAGGAGGAGGTGAGGAGGAAGTAAAGGGAGGAAGTAGAGAGGAAGTGGAGAGGGGACACTGGGTAGGAGGGGCCCAGCAGCAGGAAGGTTCCACCTCCCCCGCCCTTTCGAGGCCACTCACGGCTTTGTGCTTCAGGATGAGGTCCAGGCGCCACTCGTCTGACTGGGCCGGGCGCTTCAGGTAGATTTCAGGGCTGAGCCTGAAGGAAGGAAGGAAGGAGAGAAGGAGAAAAGAGAGGCACCTGAACACGGGAGTCTGGCCAATTCCCCCTCCATTTGCTGCTGGGGTGCCCAGAGGTCATCCAGTCCATCCTAGAAGAGCTCCGCTGTGGGAGCCTCTCTGGGCTGGGCCGCCACTCTCTTCGTCCATGCCTCTGGACACACCATGCCTCAGAGGAGAGGGCTGGCTGGGCCCTCAGGTGACCGGGGAGTGGACACTTCACCCCTCAGTCCTCAAAGGCCCTTCTCGCGGCTGGCTGGCGCACTGGAAGGCCTTTCCTTCCGCTTGTTGCTGAGCATGAATGCGCAGCCATGTCCTTGCAGCCTCATCAGGAAGACTGCCAAGGGTGCTGCCATTTCTGATCTGGTTTTATATGCTTTACCCAGGATTGTTTGGATATTAACGGTGTTTAATACTGTTTTCAGACTTGTATATCTTAAGGTGCGATTCATGCAAAGGCTGAGGATCGTCTAAGCCAAGCATGCTTTAAGTTGCATTGAAATGCTTTGAGTTGCGAGCTGCTGTGAGTCTCCGTACGGAGATAAAAAGGGGACATAAATAAACACAATAATAAACACAATAATATATAATAATAATATAATTATATTTACATAATAATAACAACAGCATAATAATAATAATAATAATAATAACAACAGCATAATAATAATAATCCCAATAACAACAACAACAGCAATTATTATTATACGGAGGTAAAAAGTGGGACATAAATAAACACAATAATTATAATTATATAATAATAATTTTATTATACAATTATATTTACATGATAATAATAATAATAATTGCTGTTGTTATTATGTAAATATAATTATATAATAAAATTATTATATAATTATAATTATTGTGTTTATTTATGTGACACTTTTTACCTCCGTATAATAATAATTGCTGCTGTTGTTGTTATATTATTATTATTATTATTATTATTATTATTATTATGTAAATATAATAATATAATAAAAATATTATTATTTTTATGTTATAATAATTATAATTACTGTGTTTATGTCCCACTTTTTTTTTTAAATTAAATTTTATTGGTTTTATATCTATAGTGGTAGTAGACATATAACAATCGCACGACCTACCTATGCATGTGACAGACAATACAGACAAAACAGACAAAATAACATTGAATATAACATATTTTTTGTATTGATTTTCTAGATATCATGTTAGTATATTTGTTCCTGTTTCAAAACATCTCCCTCTTGCTTCCCTCATGGTTAAATTTATTTGTTATAATAATGTTATGTAGAGTATTCGTATTTCTTATTTTCATTCAGTTTTTCCCCTTTCTCCTTCCTCTCCACTTCCGCCTGTGAGGGATAGTAGGGTGGGAGAAGCGGTTCGGGGGTAGGGGAATCTAAATGTGCAATTGAATTCGAAAAGGGAAAAACAATGTTACATTTCGGATCCTAGGGAAAAAAAAGAAAAAATCCCTGGTGGGGGGGGGCGAGGGGGCAGATTGTATATTCTCATTGCATCAGATCCCATCACCTAAAACACCCTAAGTGACCTAAAAACACTTCCAAGGCTATTCTGGGCAGGTATTATAATGAAGGGCATTATTGCTCCTCTATTTTGCTTATCAATCATACGTCGGATACTTAATAATATTCCCTGGGGAGCTTTCATTATTCTATACTGATATCAATTTCGTTATTRCATCTTTTAACATAATCGATAAAGCTTTCCCAATTAGTTTTTGGAGGTTTTGGCACATTTTGGGATATTTTATGTGTTAGAATATCCATATTCATTATATCCCATGTCTTTAACATCCATTGATCTATCGTTGGAATTTCTGGGGATTTCCAAATCTTAGCTATAACAGTTCTGGCGGCAGTTGTAAAATAGAAGAGTAATTTGTCTGAATTTTTATTTTGTAAAGGGTCTGTGATTCCCAACAGCATGKTTTCCGGTCTGAATGTTATTTTCTCTCCTAATATTGTCTGTATCGTTTTGTTAACTTGTTGCCAGAAATTTTTRATTTTTTTACATTTCCACCATGTGTGTATGTAGCTTCCTTTATGTTTCCCACATTTCCAGCAGGTATTTTTGGTTCTCCCTCTGCTAAATTTGGATATCTTTTCGGGCGTATAGTACCATCTATAAAATGATTTGTACCAGTTTTCTTTCATATTAGTCGAGTATGTATATTTGATTTTTTGGCGCCAGACCTCTTCCCATTCTGACATTTTTATTGGCCTACCTATATCTCTGGACCATTGGATCATATTCTGTTTGACTTGTTCTGTCTCCGTTGCCCATGTCAGCAGTTGTTGATATGCTCTTTTGATRAACTTAGCTTCGGTTTTTAGTATTTTGTCCCAGAAGGTTTCTTGGRTCTGGAATCCATTTTTAACATCAATTCTGTAATTCTCAGTTATTTGTTGATACTGGAACCAGGAAATGGATTTGTCCAGCTGTTTGAGTTCGTCCTGGGACTTTAACATAGTTTCTCGCGGGTCTTTTTTCAGAAGCTGGGCGTAAGTAAGCCATTTCTCTCTAGGCAAGTCCCTCAGATGTTGCGCTTCGTTAGGAGAAAACCATAGGGGTGTTTTTCTGTAGAACCTATCTTTGTATCTGTCCCAGACTTTGAGTAGTGCGGCTCTAGTTGGGTGATTTTTAAAGCACTTCTCTTTTTGAGCTTTGCCCCTCCATAAGTAGCCGTGCCAGCCTTGGTGTANCGGTGACGTCAGGAAGCTCGAGAAGGCCAGAAAGCGTGTGAACCGGGCCATGCGTACGGCGTTAGCACGGGGGAGAGGGTCTTACATTCCACACAGGGACATCACGCATGACAAAACGCAGTTTTACCGTTTCGATGGCGTTCATTTAACTGATTTGGGCAACGCACAGTTTTTAGCTGACTTGCAGTTAGGCATCCAGGAAGTTTTGAGGGGCTTGGTGGGGGATGGGGGCGAAATAGACATTTGCCCCCAATCTGTGGCATAAATAGTCAGGAAAAACACTGACATGGAGGTATACACATGGCACCCATTAAGGATGGGGGGCACGGTACAACAAACACTCACCTAGAAGTCAACAATTGGGTGAGGGGACATCAATTGGCCCAGTAAAAGAGAGGAGCTGATATCAAGAATCGAATACAGGCTTCTCCAGATTTTACCTTCAGGTTGCCCGGTTGGGGATCCAGGGCACACAGACATCACACATTATGTAGCTGGGGACGCTGCCTCAGCTTGCCACCAAGTTCCTTGACACTTAGTTTAGTTCAGGTAAAGTTAAATAGGTAACATTCAATAAAAGTTGCCCAATTTGAATCCATACATTTGTGTCTGTCTCGTTATTTCGGGGGTTAAGGGGCAATGGATTTTCTATAAAGCAGACAATGTCGTCTGCGAATGCTCTTGTTTTGAATGTGTAGTTTTTGACTTTCAGTCCTTTCAACTCCTTATTGATCGAAATTCTCTGAAGAAGCACCTCTAAGACTGTTATAAAGAGTATAGGGGATAAAGGGCACCCCTGCCTGGTACCCTTTTGAATTTCTATGTTATCTGAGTATTGCCCATTAATAACTAATTTTGTCTGTTGTGAAGCATAAATAAAGGTAATAGCATTTAGATATTGGTACCCTATATCCATTTCTCTGAGTAGGCATATAATGAAGTCCCAGTTGACTTGGTCGAATGCCTTTTCGGCGTCGAGGAACATAAGAGCAGCTTCTTTTTGGATGTTCTTTTCGTAGTAATCGATAATGTTAATTACTGTTCTTATGTTGTCGCTCAGTTGTCTTCCTGGCAAAAAGCCGACCTGGTCTTCTTCAATTCTTTCTGTTAGTATCTTGGTTAGTCTGGATGCTAATATTGCCATGAATATTTTGTAGTCCGTGTTGAGGAGCGATATAGGGCGGTAGTTCTTTACTGAAGTGCTGTCTGTATTATTCTTATGGATTAATGAGATTGTAGCATGCTTCCATGTGTCGGGGAGTTCTCCTTCCTCCATGACTTTATTCGCAACTTTCTGCAGGTGGGGGGCCAGTATATCTTGGAAAATTTTGTAATATCCTGTCGTGAGACCGTCCGGACCCGGAGCTTTATCTGATGGTAATTTCTTAATTGTTGTTAAGACTTCTTCTAGAGATATTGGTTTATTCAGTTTTTCTCGTTGGTCATCTGAAATTCTTTGAATGGTTTGTTTTGCTAGATATTGCATTATTTTTTCTTTGGGGATGTTTTCGTCTTTGTATAGATTTTTATAGAATTCCGTGAACTGGTTTATAATTTCACTTGTCTTGTACAAGGGTTTGTCTCCTTCCATTATCTTTGTTATTTGTCTACTCTGTTTTTTAACTGCAATTTTTCTAGCGAGTGCTTTTCCTATTTTATTTGCGTTTTCGAAATAATATTGTTTGGTGTATTTCAGCTTCTTTTCTATCTCTTCTAGTTGGAATGTATCTATGTTTTTTCTTAGTAGTTTCAATTGGTGACATATTTTGGTGTCATTCGGGTTTGCTTTGAGTTTTCCTTCCAGTCTAGTGAGCTCCTTTTCTAATTTTTCTTGTTCCTTGTTTCTGGCCTTTTTCATCCTCGCGGCTTGCTCGATCAAGTGGCCTCTTATAAATGCTTTATGGGCATCCCATATGATTTTAGTGGGTGTGTCTTTTTCTGTGTTTAGGCTGAAATATTCATTCAATAGTTTTTTATTTTTTTTCCACTACTTTAGGTGTTGAAAGTATTTTGTCATTCAGATGCCATCTGAAAGTGGTCTTTTTTTCTTTTTGATTTTGAATTTGTAACTCTATGGGTGCGTGGTCAGAGTTGATCATGGGTAATATTGCAGATTTGGTTATATCTGGTATGATGGTGTTGGTTACCCAGGCCATGTCGATGCGTGACCACGTTGAGTGTCTGTTGGAAAAAAATGTGTAATCGGTCTCCTTATCGTGATGATATCTCCATATGTCTGTTAGGCCCAGTTCTTCTTTTAGTTCTAAAAAGGTCTTTGGGAGGACCCCTGATTGTTTTTGTTTTATTTTTAATGCATTAGTAGATTTGTCTTTAGTTATATCCACCACCCCATTGTAGTCCCCCATAAGTAGCAAGTCATCGTACTCTGTTCCTAGAATGTATTTTTTTAGGGTTTTTATAAAATTGCTTTTTGCTTCATTGGGTGCGTATATGTTACAAACCAAGATATTTTTGTCCTCAATTTTTATTAGAACTCCTAGGATTCTACCTTCTGAGTCTCTAAACGCCAACTCTGAAGGGATGTTTTCTTTAACATACATTACTAAACCTCTTTTCTTTTCTAATCCGGACGCATAATAACTTTTTCCCAACGCTTTGCATTCTAAGTGAGATATATGTTTATTAGAAATGTGTGTTTCTTGCAGGAGGGTTAGATCATAGTTACATTTCTTTAGATGATGCCAAATTTTTCTTCTTTTACATGGGCCATTCAATCCATTAACATTATTTGAGTAAATTCTAATTTTCCTTGCCATCATTATCATTTTTCTTAACTAATTGGTCTATATCTATTTTAGTAGTGTCTTTCTGGAGGGTGTAGTCTCTTGGCGATATTTCTCTTGGTCTCTTTCTTCCTTTTTCATTGTCGTCTTCATCTAGGAGATCAAGTCTCATTGTTGCGCTATCGATGTGTTCATTGTGTTGAGGTGTACCCTTCCATCTTCCTTCTTCTTCGTTTCCCTTTTTGTTTTCGTTTTTCTTTTTCAGGTACTTCTCCCAGAAAGTTCTTGCTTTTGCTTCGGATGTTAACCAATACCTGTTTTCATTCCATGTTGTTGTTAGGCCTTCCCTCTTTTCCCACTTAAATTTTACGTTTCTTTTTTTCAATTCGTCGGTCAGGAAATAGTATTTGTGCCTTCTTTCAAGTATTGATGTTGGTATCTCCTTCAGGATTACAATTTTATTCCCTTTATATTGTATTGGCGATTTCGAGTGTTCTTTAAGTATTTCATCCTGGGTGTTTCTCTTAATTAGTTGTACAATGATGTCTTTCGGGGTTTTAAATTTCCTGGAATGTGATGTTTGTATCCTGAAGACTCTGTCAACTTCTACTTCGACATCTGGTTTTGTCTTTTTGGTTAGGTGCGTAATCATATCTACTACTATTTCTCTTATGTTCTCTTCTTCTTCTTCTATCACATTTCTGAATCTGAGTTGAGTCTCTTTCTCTCTAAGTTCCATCATTTCCTGCTGGTTCTGGACTTTGTCTATCATCTCCTCCACATTTCTCACTTTTTTCTTTACTATTTCTTGGTGGTTCTTAATTATGATGTTGTCTTTGAGTAAGTCTATATTTGTTGTTTTAGTTTTCCTACTTCATTTTTTACCGTAGTCATCTCTTCCTTCATTAGCAATTGCAGTGATTGCAGCTCCCCTTTCAAATCTTTCATGTCTTTCTTCATTGCTTCAGTCTCGTTTTTGCTGGTTTTACTTTGAGCTTCTTGATTGGTCTGGATTGTCTTTATTTCTGCTTGTATCTTGAGTAGTTCTTTCATAAGGTCTCTAACTGTGGGTTCCTCCGGCAGAGAGCCTTTTCTGGTGCTGAGTGGGGTTTTTCTCTCGACTTCCTTGTCCTTTTCCTTTTCCTTTTCTTTTTCCATCTTGCTTTTTTGTATGGTTGCCATCCTCACACTTTAGTAACCCGTCTCTTTACTCCTATTTGAAATTGTTAGACAATACTGACTCCCAATCAGATTATCAGGAAGGGTAAGAGGGAGATACAGAGGTAACAAGTTTAAACAATATGGATCTAATACAACAGTTTCTACACAATTTCAACCAGCCATTTCATCGATCGGATAGGAGACTTTCAGGGAGGGGTAATAGGGAGGTACATAGGATTTGATTCTTAACAATGTTTCTAAGGAGGAGCCATAAGGTGATATTCTCTGGGAAGAATTCAAATAATTATAGTGAATATCCTTGTAAGTTCAACTGGCAAGTTTGCCCCACAAAAAAGGGGATCGCTAGGGAAGGGTAGTAAGGAAATGCAGAAGTGGCAGATCTACACAATAATAATCAAGGTAAACGTCCCTCAGATGTTAACTGCTGGGGAAGGGTATAAGGTTGCCATCATTGCACTCTAATACCCCGTCACTTTACTTTAGTTTGAGATTGTTAGGCAATACAGACTCCCTGTTCAGTTATCAGGGAGGGTAAGAGGGAGGTACAGAGGTAACAAATTCGAACAATATCAATCAATATCAATCAAATACATCAGTCTCTACACAGTTTCAGCCAGACAATTCATCAGTCAGATAGGCAACTTTCAGAGAGGGATGTTAGGGAGGTACATAGGATTTGAGTCTTAGCAATGTCTTTGAATAGGAAGTTCTCACTTAAGCCTCTTTTTGCAAAAGCAATCGTTCAAACCCTCAACTGTTACACCCTTCCAAAAAGCACAACTCTAACTTATGGGTGTATCATAAAGGATATTCGATATTCCCTTTCCACAGTCCACTATTTTCCCTTTTAAATTACTTTAAGTTACTCACATTCTCCGCTAATACCTTTCTACCGTGGGCTTACTCCAGATACTTTCTCAGATCCGCTACTTCTCAGCTTCTTGTTAGTGAAGCGATAGCTCTTTGAGTCCTTCAAAGTTTATCCGAGGAGTTTCTTCTCTCTGTCTACGGCTAAGTATTTGTACCGGTGTTATTCTTCTTCTCCGGGTATCGACTGTGCCACTGTGGCTCTCCTGCGGTTTCTTTACAATTTTTCTCCTTGTTTTCCGCGGCGTATTTTCGATCGGTTGGGCTAACTCACTGTGTATTCCTATCGCCGTAAGGGCCCCGCCGTCACCACACCACATACGCCGGTCTGCTACTCAGCCCGCAACTTGCTCTCGGCTCAATCCATGGCTTGTTCCGTGGCCTCTGACTTTCTCAACCTCAATAGCTCCGACTTTCGCACTCTTTCTTTTTCTCTTCTTTTTTCCTCCTTTCTTTCTCTTTACTTTTTTTTTTTTTTTTTTTTGGGTCTCTGTGGCTCTATGGTCTTCTGTGCCGTAACCTATGGCTTCTTGAGGAGTTCCGCTGCATTCTCCAGCCTCTCCGCTCCTGGCTCTCGGCTCTCGGCTTTCTCGGGTCTCTGCTCCCTCGGCGTTTCAGGGCGTTTCAGGGCGTTTGAGCACACCGCTGGCGCTCGGCGTTCGGCGTCCGTCTGGAGAGCTTTCCCGCTTTCGCTTTCACTTTCAGCTTTCAGCTCTTTTTGGTTCTTGCTTTCAGTTCTTACTTTCTTACTTTCAGTTCAGTTCTCGGTCCGCCGCCTTGCTACCACGTTGTTCCGCGTTGTTCCACCGCGCTGCCTTCTCACCGCTCGTCCCACCTCTTATCCGGGAGGAGGCCCGGTTTATAACACATAGTAAGAGATAAATGCTTTTCAATAGTTGCTTCCCCGGGGTTATGAGTTTCCTGGTTTGCCCAACGATGTTCAAGGCTGCCCAGGCTCCTTTTCTTTCTTCATTTATTTGCTTCTTGAGAATTTTTAGCTCGAAATAGCGGCTGGTGCAAACCCGTACAGCTTGGTCTGTCGGGTAACCTTGTCGTTCCCTGCGCAACCGGTGTTTAAGCACACTGTCGAGTTGGAAAAACAACTTCACGACATCCAGTGCCCACCAGCTGGACGCTCCAACCTGCCTCTCGCTGTTAGGTTGGGGGAGCCTAAGCCTAAGGCTCTACCAAGGGTAACAACAGGAACGGTAAGTTGAGGAGCTCCAACAAACCGTGGCACCCGCCATCTTGCCGCTACCGGAAGTCTTTATGTCCCACTTTTTATCTCCGTATAATAATAATTCCTGTTGTTGTTGTTGTTGTTGTTGTTGTTGTTATTATGTTGTTGTTGTTGTTATTAATAATATTATTATTCAGGACCTTGCGTTTCCTTTTTTTGGACTGCAGCTCCCAGCATCCCCTGCCAAATGCAGCATCACCCAAATAGCATGTGCCCACTTAATCATACCCCACTGCTTCATAACTGGGTCCCAATCAGGCGCATGAGTCCAGAGGCCCCTTGCGTAGAGAATGCCTGGGCTAGCCCTGGCTAAATGGGAGTAAGGGGCACTGTGGGGTCCCTTGAGGCCATCTATCCCACCCTGCCCACTGCTTCATAACTGGGTCCCAATCAGGCGCATGAGTCCAGAGGCCCCTTGCGTAGAGAATGCCTGGGTTAGCCCTGGCTAAATGGGAGGAAGGGGCACTGTGGGGTCCCTTGAGGCCATCTATCCCACCCTCCCCACTGCTTCATAACTGGGTCCCAATCAGGCGCATGAGTCCAGAAGCCCCTTGCATAGAGAATGCCTGGCTAAATGGGAGGAAGGGGCCTCTGGACTCATGCGCCTGATTGGGCCCCCTGATTGGGGCCCCTGTGGGGCCCCTGGAGGCCACCTATCCCACCCACCCAC
>NW_026847660.1:766034-783534 GCF_025583915.1 Anolis sagrei ordinatus | reverse complement strand
TTGTATTTGTATTTGATAGGCTTGGCCTCATGTAAGCCGCCCCGAGTCCCTTTGGGGAGATGGTGGAGGAGTATAAATAAAGTTATTATTATTATTATTAGTATTAGCACGGTATTAGCACGGTAGTCCACGCTCTGGTTACATCCCGTTTAGACTACTGCAACGCTCTCTACGTGGGGCTGCCTTTGAAGACGGCTCGGAAGCTCCAACTAGTCCAACGCTCGGCAGCCATGATTTTAACAGGAGCGGAGCGCAGGGAGCATACAACCACCCTGTTGCGCCAACTCCACTGGCTACCGATCTGCTACCGGGCTGAATTCAAAGTGCTGGCGTTGGCCTTTAAAGCCCTAAACGGTTCCGGCCCAAGCTACCTATCTGACCGCATCTCTGCCTATGAACCCACCAGGAGTTTGAGATCTTCCGGAGAGACCCTGCTCTCGATCCCGCCTGCTTCTCAAGCTCGGCTGGCGGGGACGAGAGATAGGGCCTTCTCGGTGGTGGCTCCTCGGCTGTGGAACGCCCTTCCTACGGACATTAGACTATCACCATCTCTAATGGTATTCCGCAAAAAGGTGAAGACCTGGATGTTTGTGCAGGCGTTTGAGTAATTTAGTGCAATCTGGTAATGGAACATAGGAATGGAACAATGGACGACGAACCTGGACTACGCTTGGATGATGATAAGATTGGGTACGGTTGTTTTTTGTAATAATTGTGCATTGTAATTGCTTATTGGTAATTTATGGATAATGTGTTAAGTCAATTGTTATATGTTGTATGGAACCACTGCTGTTTCTACTGTTTTTACTGTTTGTGAACCGCTGTGAGTCGCCTTCGGGCTTGAGATACAGCCGTATAGAAGCAAAGTAAATAATAAATAAATAAATAAATTATTATTATTATTATGTGTCCACCTATATGCACTTTTCACTTGACCACTGGGACTGACCTCTTGGACCACCGGTAGCAGATCTGGTGGCGTCCGGCGCAGTTCAGGCCCTGGACCCGGTGCCCTCCGGACCGCTTGAGGATCATGCCTTCCCTGCAGGACGGAGGAAGAGGAAGAGTGGGAGCAGAACTGAATGAACTTGTACAATTGGGGTCTGGCCACGGGTCTACGCAGGCCTGGCAAGACTGAAGACCCCAACCTATAACTGAAACCCAAATAACCAAGAGAAATCCCTAAACTACAAAGTATGGCACTACACGATGACAGGAGCACGAACAGCAAACATACAGTTCTGGAAGAAGGAAGGCAGGCCTTCCAAGAATAGAAGAGCGAATGGCTGAAGTCTTTAAAGCAGCAGAAACGGACAAATTAGCCATGATGCACAAAGAAAAATCACAGTGACCGATAGCCCCCTGCCCCCCTGGAAACTCACAGGCCTTTGGGCCCCAGGTCCGGGATGAAGGAGAGCGGGCTCACGTCCAGGAACTCGGTCTAAAGAGCGGGGAGAAAAAAAGACGGATTAATGGGAGGGGGGTCAGGATAACCACCCCTCTATTCTGCTTTGGTTAGACCACATCTGGAATATTGTGTCCAATTCTGGGCACCACAATTCAAGAGAGATATTGACAAGCTGGAATGTGTCCAGAGGAGGGCGACTAAAATGATCAAGGGTCTGGAGAACAAGCCCTATGAGGAGCGGCTTAGGGAACTGGGCATGTTTAGCCTGAAGAAGAGAAGGTTGAGAGGAGATATGATAGCCATGTATAAATATGTGAGAGGAAGCCACAGGGAGGAGGGAGCAAGCTTGTTTTCTGCTTCCCTGGAGACTAGGACGCGGAACAATGGCTTCAAACTACAAGAGAGGAGATTCCATCTGAACATGAGGAAGAACTTCCTGACTGTGAGAGCCGTTCAGCAGTGGAACTCTCTGCCCCGGAGGGAGTGTGGTGGAGGCTCCTTCTTTGGAAGCTTTTAAACAGAGGCTGGATGGCCATCTGTCAGGGTGATTTGAATGCAATATTCCTGCTTCTTGGCAGAATGGGGTTGGACTGGATGGCCCATGAGGTCTCTTCCAACTCTTTGATTCTATGATTCTATGATTAATTCAGGAGGGGGGACCCCCAGAATGCCCCCCAATCTTCCCTCCCAAGGAATTCAGAAGGCCATTACCAGAGCGTGGTGGTCCCGGTAGAAGCTGGACCCCAAAAGGGTGTTGAGGTACTCCTCCAGGTGTTTCTGTGGGGGAGGAAAGGGGGGGGGGGGATAATCAGCACCAAATTTGGGGGGGGGGGGAGGGAGAGAGGTCTTCCTCACCCAGTCTTCCTTCTCCTCCTCTTCCTCCATTCCTCTTCTTCTTCTTCTAACCAGCACTCAGCCAACCCCATTCTGCCCCCATTGTTTGGCAATGGCTATGCTGTGCTATGCTAATAATATAATGTAATATACTATACTATATTGTATATACATATATTTATAATATTATAATGTAATGCAACATACTGTATATACTCGAGTATAAGCCTAATTTTTCAGCCCCCTTTTTAGGCTGAAAAAGCTGCCGTCGGCTTATACTTGAGTCAAGGTTATTTATTATTTTACTCTGTTATTAGTATTATTATTAGTAATATATTAGTTTTATTTCATGTATTATTTTACTCTCTATTATTATTACATTTACAGTACTTTACCCTATTATTATTACATTTACTATTTTACACTTTTTAT
The DNA here is from genome assembly GCF_025583915.1 of Anolis sagrei ordinatus. Classification (NCBI taxonomy): domain Eukaryota; kingdom Metazoa; phylum Chordata; class Lepidosauria; order Squamata; family Anolidae; genus Anolis; species Anolis sagrei. Next base: position 780,860 of record NW_026847660.1, on the reverse strand, counting down.
TATTATTACATTTATTATTTTACTTTATTGTGGCATTTATTATTTTACTGTATTATTAAATTTATTATTTTACTCTATTAATACATTTATTATTGCATTTCCGTTATTTTACTTTATTATATTATCATCATTATTATTATTACATTTATTATTTTACTCTCTTTATTATTATTACATTTACAGTCCTTTACCCTATTATTATTATTATTATTATTATTATTATTATTATTATTACATTTACTATTTTACACTATTTATGATTATATTACATTTATTATTTTACTTTATTATAGCATTTATTATTTTACTCTATTGTTACATTTATTATTTTACTCTATTAATACATTTATTATTGCATTTCCATTATTTTACTTTATTATATTACTAGCTGGGGGACCTGGCGCTACCCGGGTTATTTGAGAAAGGAATTGTGTCTCAAGGTTGTTCTTTATCAGTTATTTATATGGCTCGCAGTGGTCTCAGAAACTGGTCTCAGTTTAGGTACTGCAAGTCCCATCCTCCATAGTCTGTTCTCCCCCAAACCTCACCAGAATGTTGAGTTGGCCAAGGGGGCTCTCTGTTCCAAGTTTGGTCTTTATTGGTATTTGGATAAGTGTCGCTGTGGTTTCAGGAAGTGAGTGAAGGTACTGGAAGTCCCATCATCCATTGTCCGTTCTCCTCCAAACAGCATTGGGATGTAGAGTGGATCATGGGGGCTCTGTGTGCCAAGTTTGGTCTTGATTGGTCATTAGATGAGGGTTGCAGCAGTCTTGGGAAGGGAGTGGAGGTACTTGAAGTCCCATCATCCATGGTCTGTCCTCCTCAAAAGTGCACCAGGATGTAGAGTGGGTCATGGGGACTCTGTGTGCCAAGTTTGGTCTTGATCAGTCATTGGCGAGGGTCTCAGTGGTTTCAGGAAGCGAGTGAAGTGACTGCAAGTCCCATCATCCATTGTCAAATTCTTCCAAACCGCACCAGGATGTAGAGTGGGTCATGCGGGCTCTCTGTGTAAATTGTGGTCCTGATCCATCATTGTTGGCAGTTGTAATGGTCTTAGGAAGGGAGTGCAGGTATTGCAAGTCCCATCATCCATGGTTCATCCTCCTCCAAACTGCCGTAGGATGTAGAGTGGGTCATGGGGGCTTTGTGTGCCAAGTTTGGTCTGTATTGGTAATTGTCTGACTCAGCCCCCTCTGGCCTTTTCCTTTCCTCTCTTTGTCATCTCGGAATCTTGGAATTGAGGCTGGCCAATCGGAGACCATATGCAAATTTCCTTCTCATGTCCCCGTTTCTGTCATGAACTCTTTTCTCCACCAGGGGCTCCTATTGAAGCTGGCCAATCAGAGACCATATGCAAATAGCACCACAGCGGCAGCCAATCAGAACGCTAGCACATACTCCTCCCGCCACACTGCCACACTTTTGTCCGCCGCATACAAACTTTGACTTTTATTATATGTATAGATTATTATTATTATTATTATTATTATTATTATTACATTTATTATTTTACTCTCTTTATTATTGTTGGAAGGATATGTAAGTACATTTACAGTGAAGCAGGTTAGAATAATTATTTAATCAGAGCTGGGAAATCTTATCTCAAATTACAGTTTTATGTAAATATTAAAAAAAACATTTCACATCCTGATGCCTCAATTAATGTAATTTTATTGGTACCTATTTTTATTTTGAAATTTACCTGTAGTGGCTGCATTTCCCATCCTCAGCTTATACTCGAGTATATACAGTAATACTAATAATATGCTATTATAATTATATATTTATATTACATGTAATATTACTAATAATATTACAATGTAATATTGTATCACAATATAGTAATATATAATACTGATATTGTACTATGCTAATAATATAATATATTGTATGTATATATATCTTGTAAGCCACTCTGAGTCCCCTTCAGGGTGAGAAGGGTGGCATATAAATGTCTTAAATAAATAAATAAATAAATAAATAAATTGCCCCCCCCCAATGCAAATGTAAACAGAAGGCTCCCAAAAACAGAAGTGGTGCTGCAACTCCTGCAGCTGCCAGAAGGAGGCGCACTTGCATTGCACCCAATGGGAAAGACCCCCCCTCTGCTATGACTCTCCGGTCTTTATTTATTTATCCTGACTCCATTCAAACATGCAAATGTAGAAATATACCTGCAGGAAGCGGATACCTGTTTGCTGGAAGGGCGCCGGGACACTTCACCCCCGCTTCCTCCTCCTCCTCCTCCGTGGGGCAGGGAGGGCAGCCCCAGGCTCACTCCTTCTGGAGGAGAACCGTGAGCAGAGAACCTGCAAAAGAAGCAGACGAGTCAGACCAAAGCAGCGTCTACACCAGTGGTTCTCAACCTTTCTGATGCCGTGACCCCTAAATACAGTTCCTCGTGTTGTGGTGACCCCCAACCATATTTTTGTTGCTACGTCTTAACTGTAAATGTCACAAAGGACGACCACCTCACCCGCCTCATAGGAAACCTGCTACAAAACAGGAGCTTTTCTGTTGAGTTCCAGGGCCAGAGAAGCAGATGGCGGAAACAGAAGAACGGCCTGCCTCAGGGGAGCGTGCTTGCTCCATCCATGTTCAACATCTACACAAATGACCAGCCACTGCCAGAAGGGACAGAGAGCTTCATCTATGCTGATGATCATGCCATCACTGCTCAAGCAGGGAGCTTTGAGATGGTACAACAGAAGCTCTCTGAAGCTCTAGGTTCTCTTACTGCCTATTACAGGGAAAACCAGCTGATCCCTAATCATATATCATATATATAATATCACAAAGGACGACCGTCTCACCCGCCTCATAGGAAACCTGCTACAAAACAGGAGCTTTTTTGTTGAGTTCCAGGGCCAGAGAAGCAGATGGCGGAAACAGAAGAACGGCCTGCCTCAGGGGAGCGTGCTCGCTCCATCCATGTTCAACATCTACACAACTGACCAGCCACTGCCAGAAGGGACAGAGAGTTTCATCTATGCTGATGATCGTGCCATTACCTGCTCAAGCAGGGAGCTTTGAGATGGTTGAACAGAAGCTCTCTGAAGCTCTAGGTGCTCTTACTGCCTATTACAGGGAAAACCAGCTGATCCCTACTCCATCTAAAACACAGACATGTGCCTTTCATCTCAAGAACAGAGAAGCATCCCGAGCTCTGAAGATCACCTGGGAAGGAATCCCACTGGAGCATTGCAGCGCACCCAAATACCTGGGAGGAGTCACTCTGGACCGTGCTCTTACCTACAAGAAGCACTGCCTGAACATCAAGCAAAAAGTGGGTGCTAGAAACAATATCATACAAAAGCTGACTGGCACAACTTGGGGATCACAACCAGACACAGCGAAGACATCTGCCCTTGTGTTATGCTACTCTGCTGCTGAGTATGCATGCCCAGTGTGGAACACATCTCACCACGCTAAAACAGTGGATGTGGCTTTGAATGAGACATGCCGCATTATCATGGGGTGTCTGCGCCCTACACCACGGGAGAAATTACACTGTCTAGCTGGTATTGCACCACCTGACATCCACCGGGAAGGAGCAGCCAATAGTGAAAGGACCAAGGCAGAGACATCTCCAGCTCATCCCCTGTTTGGGTATCAGCCAGCACGCCAACGACTTAAATCTAGAAATAGTTTTCTAAGATCTACAGAGACACTTGCTGGAACACCTCAGCAAGAGAGAGTCCAAAAGTGGCAGGCTCAAACCCAGAAACTCAACCAATGGCTGATACCAAATGAGAGACTCCCCACTGGGCACACAGAGGACTGGGCGACTTGGAAGGCGCTGAACAGACTGTGCTCGGGCACCACGAGATGCAGAGCCAACCTTCAGAAATGGGGCCACAAAGTGGAATCCTCGACATGCGAGTGCGGAGAAGAGCAAACCACTGACCACCTGCTGCAATGCACCCTGAGCCCTGCCACATGATGCACAAGGGAGGACCTCCTTGCGGCAACACCAGAGGCACTCCAAGGGGCCAGAGACTGCTCAGAGGACATTTCATCAACTACCAAACTCACACATTTTGTATTTTCTCTGTTTGCTTTGTTGTGTTAGAAATGTAATATAATTGACTGGCTACCCTGACATGAGAAAAAAAAAACAAAACTGTACTGTCATGAATTGTAATGTAAACATTGGATATGCAGGATGTATTTCCATTGTTACAAATTGAACATATATTGTCGAAGGCTTTCATGGCCGGAATCACTGGGTTGTTGTAGGGTTTTCCGGGCTATATGGCCTCTAGAACATGGCCATATAGCCCGGAAAAACCTACAACAACCCAAATTGAACGTAATTAAAGCATAGTGATTAATGATACGGACAATGGATGAAGGGATTCGCGACCCCCGGAAAATGGCCCAACGACCCCCTTTGGGGTCGTGACCCCCAGGTTGAGAACCGCTGGGCTACACTCAGGAATTGATGCAGTTTGGCACCACTTTGGTGGCCGAATGAGTCCTGGGAGATTTCCCCCAGATCTTCAGCCTTGCCCAACCCTTATGAGTCCGTAGCATTGAGCCAAGGCAGTGCAAGTGGCGCCAAACTGCATCCGTCCGACAGTGCAGACGCATCCAGACTGAAAAAAAACCTCTTGTTCCTGGTTTGAAAGTCTTATTTCCTGTTTATTGATGCAGCCCTTCCTTTGAAAAGAGTATTTCTACTCCAGAAACTTAATTTTTGTGGCACAAAATATGTCGAATTGGTTGAGACTCTATGAGACATTCATTGCAAAGCTGGAACAAAATGTGCTTTAGCAGGCGAAACATCAGAAGAGAATGCTTCTGAAAAATGGCCAGGCAGCCCGAAAAACTTACAGTAAACTAAATCTATGTAAATAAAAATGTAATGTTAGTTCGTGCTACCATCAGAACTCAAAAACCACTGGGGGAATTGACACCAAATTTGGTCACAAGACACCTAACAGTCCAATGTATGTCCTCCACTCGAAAAAAAATATGATTTTGTCATTTGGAAATTGTTGTTGCTGGGATTTATAGTTCACCTACAATCAAAGAGCATTCTGAACTCCACCAATGATGGAATTCAACCAAACATGGCATACAGGACTTCCATGACCAACAGAACACACTGGAAGGGTTTGGTGGGCATTGACCTTGAGTTAGGGTGTTGTAGTTCACCTACATCCAGAGAGCACTGTGGACTCAAACAATGATGGATCTGGACCAAACTTGACACAAAAATTCCATATGCATAAATATGAACACAGATGGAGTTTGGAGGAACTAGACCTTGATATTTGGGGTTTGTACTTACTTGGATTTATAGTTCACCTACAATCAAAGAGCATTCTGAACTCCACCAATGATGGAATTGAACCAAACATGGCATACAGGATTTCCATGACCAACAGAACACACTGGAAGGGTTTGGTGGGCATTGACCTTGAGTTTGGGAGTTGTAGTTCACCTACATCCAGAGAGCACTGTGGACTCAAACAATGATGGATCTGGACCAAACTTGGCACAAATATTCCATATGCCCAAATATGAACACAGATGGAGTTTGGAGGAAATCGACTTTGACATTTGGGAGTTGTAGTTCCTGGGTGTGACGATGTGTAACTTTTATTCTCATGTTTATGTGTTGTTTAGACAGTGGTTGATAAATGGTAAGTATGAAGGAATATATTTTGTTGGAGATGGTGGCTTGGCGTTAGCTGGGTTGCCATAGCAACAGGGGTGGAGCCAACTGCCTCTTCACGGGGCAGCTGTTTTGAAAGTCAGTCAGTAAGCTGGTGAGCTACTGGGAAGATTGAGTCTCTGGGTGGAGATTCAGGGAATTAATTGGTGACCAAAGGGGTTACAGAAAAGGATCCAGGAGTGATAAAACTACAGGGGGTTATTGATTCTGAGTTAAGAATCAAGGTTTGGCTGGGAGCCAAGTCTGTTAATAAGCCTTTTAGCTTATTTGTTTTATTTAGGACAGTTGTCCAGAAGAGTTACATCTGCTTATAGAAACCTCTTGAAGTCTGTGGCTGAGATTACTCATGAAACCTTTCTAATGTAACCATCAAGATTTGTGCCTCTTGTGAAGAAACTGTTAAACATGTTATACTCCTGTTAAAATAAGCTTGTTACTGTTTTCCTCAAGCCTTGCCTGATACAGTTTCTCTCAAGGCAAACAGCCTGCATAAGAAGTCAAGTCAAGCCAGGGACAGTAAACGCTACGCTATCAAATGAATAAAGCCTTCTGTAATTAATAGTCCCTTTATAAAATAGTTCCTAAGCTGATATTGATCGTTGACCGGCTTCCCTCACAGATTAGGTGGCAGTAAGTTCAACCACACTCCTTCACACTGGGATTTATAGTTCACCTACAAGCTTAGGCTTGTGCGCCAGCTGCGCCCGTACCTTGGGAAGTCTGACTTGGCCACGGTGGTACATGCACTGGTCACATCCCGCCTTGATTACTGCAACGCTCTCTACGTGGGGCTGCCCTTGAAGACGGCCCGGAAGCTTCAGCTAGTCCAGCGCGCGGCAGCCATGTTACTAACGGGAGCGGGACGCAGGGAGCATACAACGCCCTTGTTGTCCCAGCTCCACTGGCTGCCGATTTGCTACCGGGCCCAATTTAAGGTGCTGGTGTTATCCTACAAAGCCCTAAACGGTTCCGGCCCGAAATACCTCTCGGACCGCATCTTGGCCTATGAGCCCACGAGGACCTTGAGATCGTCTGGGGAGGCCCTTCTCTCGATTCCGCCTGCCTCACAGGCGCGTTTGGCGGGGACGAGAGAGAGGGCCTTCTCAGTGGTGGCCCCCCGGCTGTGGAATGCCCTCCCTGCTGACATCAGACAGGCGCCCTCTCTCATGGCTTTCCGTAAGAGCCTAAAGACCTGGCTCTTCGAGAAGGCATTTAACTAGTCCCAGACTAACTGACAATGACAATCGGAACGGAATACGGATTATGAGATTGGTAGATCCCTATGTTGTGACGGTGCGGATTAGTAAGTGTAAGTTAGATTAAGTGTGTTAGATTTAGATTAAGTGTGTTATATGGTTGTTGATGTACTCTGTGCTTTTGTAAACTGTTTTTATATGTTGTACACCGCCGCGAGTCGCCCTAGGGCTGAGAGCGGCGGTCAACAAATGCATTAAATAAATAAATAAAATAAATAATACAATCAAAGAGCATTCTGAAACCCACAAATGACAGAATTGGGGCAAACTTCCCACACAGATCCTTGATGACCAACAGAAAATACTTAAGGCCATCCAGTCCAACTCTCTTCACCAGGGCAAGAAAACGTAATCAGAGCCCTCCTGATAGAGAGCCATCCAGCCATAGATATGGATAGACAGATACGATTCTCACACATACACACAGATATAGTACCATAGATTTGAAAGAGACCCTTAAAGAAGGACAACTATATGTTGCATGTTCCCGAGTAGGCAAACCAGACACTCTCCACATCAACACTGGCAAAGAAACTGCAAGAAATACTGTTTACTCACAAGCAGAAAGGAATTGTCCAGATCACCAGACTGGGCCACAGCAATGCGTGGCAGGGGACGGCTAGTATAATAGTAATAATACTATGCAACACATTTTTTCCTGTCATTTCTTAATTGGTTCCACCATAAAAACACGGGGGAAGTGTATTAAACTGCACAAACTTTGTTGTCCCTCCCACAAAAACAAACATTGTGCAATTTAATACACTTTCCCCATGTTTTTATGGTGGAAACAATTAGGAAGTGACATTTATAACCCAGGAACGAAAATTGTGTTACAGACCATTATTACGATTATATTTATTATATAATTATACGTTATCTAATGTCATTATAAGATAATAATATTATATATATAATATATATATATATAATCAACATAATCATAATAATATCATATAATGTGCTGGAAGGTGTGTCTCCCCCACAGAAGCAACCTTTTTGCAGTCTCATAAACCTTTTCCATGTATTTTTAATGATAGAACCAATTAGGAAACGACATTTAGAACCTAGGAACAAAAATTGTGTTACTTATTATTGTTATTACTAATATTATTATTATCTATATATGTAAGAATGCTCTGTGCATAATGAGTACCTTAAAAACAAAAGAACCAATGAACGAAATCACACCAAATTTGGCAACAAAATGTCTCACAACACAAGGAGTGACCATCACTCCAAACATTATGATTTTGACATTTGGGAGTTGTAGTTGCTGGGATTTATAGTTCACCAACAATCAAAGAGCATTCTGAACTCCATCAACAATGGAATTGAACCAAACTTGGCACACAGTTCTCCCAACAGAAAATACTGGAAGGGTTTGGTGGGCATTGGCCTTGAGTTTGGGAGTTGTAGTTCACCTAAATCCAGAGAGCACTGTGGATTCAAACAATGATGGATATGGACCAAACTTGGCACGAATACTCCATATGCCCAAATATGAACAAAGATGGAATTTGGGGGAAATAGGCCTTGACATTTGGGAGTTGTCGTTACTGGGATTTATAGTTCACCTATAAATCCCAGAGAGTGTTCTGAACTCCACCAACGATGGAATTGAACCAAACTTGGCACACTGAACTCCCATGACCAACAAAAAGTACTGGAAGGGTTTGGTGGGCATTGACCTTGAGTTTGGGAGTTGTAGTTCACCTACATCCAGAGAGCACTGCGGACTCAAACAATGATGGATCTGGACCAAACTTGACACAAATATTCCATATGCTCAAATGTGAACACAGATGGAGGAAATAGACCTTGACATTTGGGAGTTGTAGTTCACCTACATCCAGAGAGCACTGCGGACTCAAACAATGATGGATCTGGACCAAACTTGACACAAATATTCCATATGCTCAAATGTGAACACAGATGGAGGAAATAGACCTTGACATTTGGGAGTTGTAGTTCGCCTACATCCAGAGAGCACTGCGGACTCAAACAATGATGGATCTGGACCAAACTTGACACAAATATTCCATATGTTCAAATGTGAACACAGATGGAGGAAATAGACCTTGACATTTGGGAGTTGTAGTTCACCTACATCCAGAGAGCACTGCGGACTCAAACAATGATGGATCTGGACCAAACTTGACACAAATATTCCATATGTTCAAATGTGAACACAGATGGAGGAAATAGACCTTGACATTTGGGAGTTGTAGTTCACCTACATCCAGAGAGCACTGCGGACTCAAACAATGATGGATCTGGACCAAACTTGACACAAATATTCCATATGCTCAAATGTGAACACAGATGGAGGAAATAGACCTTGACATTTGGGAGTTGTAGTTCACCTACATCCAGAGAGCACTGCGGACTCAAACAATGATGGATCTGGACCAAACTTGACACAAATATTCCATATGTTCAAATGTGAACACAGATGGAGGAAATAGACCTTGACATTTGGGAGTTGTAGTTCGCCTACATCCAGAGAGCACTGCGGACTCAAACAATGCTGGATCTGGACCAAACTTGGCACGAATACTCAATATGCCCAAATGTGAACACAGATGGAGTTTGGGGAAAATAGACCTTGACATTTGGGAGTTGTAGTCACTGGGATTCACAGTTCACCAACAATCACAGAGCATTCTGAAGCTCATGAACGATAGAATTGGGGCAAACTTCCCACACAGGACCACCATGACCAACAGAAAATACTTAAGGCCATCCAGTCCAACTCCCTTCTTCACCAGGGCAAGAAAATCTAATCAAATCCCTCCTGACAAAGAGCCATCCAGCCAGAGATAGAGATAGGTAGGTAGGTATGTAGATAGATAGATATGATTCACACACAGAGAGATATAGTATCCTAGATTTGAAAGGGACCCCTAAAGAAGGACAATGATATGTTGCATGTTCCAAAGTAGGCAAATCAGACAATCTCCACAATCACACTGACAGAGAAACAGCAATACTCTTTACTCACAAGAAGAAAGACATTACATAGGTTAGAAACCAACACTTTCTCATTACTTTATTTTCCAGATCAACAGACTGGGCCACAGCAACGCCTGGCAGGGGACGGCTAGTTACCTAATATAATTACAATATAATCATATAATAGATAAATACAAATAGTTGCAATAACACCATATATTGTGCTGCAGGGTGTCTCTGTTTTGCAAAATTGTGTTGTATAGTGTTATTGCAACAGGATGCATGGGTTGTGTGCATGGGAACAGCCCCCCGCCCTGGTTTCCTGACCTGGAGAGCGGGATGAAGGCCAGCAGCATGCGGTGGCGCATGAGGTCCCAGTGCAGCTCCTGGAAGTGCTTGAACTTCTTCTTCGTGGTCCAGGAGAAGGCGCCGTGGGTCAAGCGCAAGGTGTACACCGTGGTCGGGCGCACCTGTAAAGGGGGGGGGAGGAGAGGAGAGAAGCCCCCAAAATGGTCAGCCAAGGGACCCCTTCCTCCCCATCCAAAGCCATAAATAGGGTCTGGTTGTTTGCAGGCGAACCCACATCCACACAGTACAACTGATGCAGTTTGGCACCACCTTGACTGCCTTGGCGCAATGCTATGGAATCCTGGGAGTTGGAGTTTCCCAAGGCCTTGAGCCTCTTCTGCTAAAGAGGGCCTCATGAAACTACAACTCCCGGGATCCCATAGCCTTGAGCCAAGGCAGTTCAAATGCATTCATTTGGCACTGTGGATGTGCCCTGCTGTCAATCACCTTGAATTTCAAACTGGGGGAAAGGCAGTATTGAGTTGTTGTTGTTGTTGTTGTGGTTTCATTGGCAGGGAGAGAAGCAGAAAGTGTCATGACAGTCTTCAAAAATTAAGGCACAAGCCACTGCAAGGAGATGATTCATGGGAAATCCCAACAAACACCCTCATGCACACACTCTCATGCATGCACATGCTCTCATGCACACTCTCATGCACACTCATGCACACACTCTCATGTACTCTCATGCACACTCATGCACACACTTCCATGCATTCTCTCATGCCACTCATGCACATGCTCTCATGTACTCTCATGCACACTCATGCACACACTTCCATGCATTCTCTCATGCCACTCATGCACACACTCTCATGTACTCTCATGCACACTCATGCACACACTTCCATGCATTCTCTCATGCCACTCATGCACACACTCTCATGTACTCTCATGCACACTCATGCACACACTTCCATGCATTCTCTCATGCCACTCATGCACATGCTCTCATGTACTCTCATGCACACTCATGCACACACTTCCATGCATTCTCTCATGCCACTCATGCACACACTCTCATGTACTCTCATGCACACTCATGCACACACTTCCACGCATTCTCTCATGCCACTCATGCACATGCTCTCATGCATGTGCTCTCATGCACTCTCTCATGCACATGCTCTCATGCACATGCTCCAATGCACTTATGTACACACTCTCATGCACACTCATGCAATACTCACATGCATACTTTTGTACACACTCTCATGTACTTTCTTTCTCTCTCTCATGCACATGTTCTCATGCACAGTCATGCACATGCTTTCATGCATGTGCTCTCATGCATACTTATGTGCACACTCTCATGCCCACTCATGCAATACTCACATGCATACTCTTGCACACACTCTCATGCACACACTCTCCCTCACTCTCTCTCATGCACATGTTCTCATGCACAGTTATGCACATGCTCTCATGCATACTTATGCACACACTCTCATGTCCACTCATGCACACGCTCTCATGCACACTTATGTGCACGCTCTCATGCACAACCTCTCAAGCATGCTTTGCTAGACTAACCCCAAGCAAACAGCAGCCTTCTCTTTTAATGGGAGCCACAGTGGAATCTGGGGCTGGGGACACCAAGGCCCCTTCTACACTGCCATATAATCCAGTTCAAAGCAGATAATCTGGGTTTTACATGTCAGTGCAGAAGAGGCCTGGGCTGCCTGCAGAACAGTGCAATGGGTGGGTTGCTGTGAGTTTTCCTGACTGCCTGGCCATGTTTCAGAATCTCATGCACACGCTCTTGTGCCCACTCATGCACACACTCTCATGCATGTGCTCTCATGCACGCTTCTCCTGACGTTTCACCCACATCTGTGGCAGGCATCCTCAGAGGTTGTGAGGTCTGTGGGAAACGAGGCAAGTGGGGCTGATGTACATCCCTGTGGAACGATGCCCAGAGTGGGAGAAAGAAAGAACTCTTGTCTGTCGGAGGCGGGTGTGAATGTTGCAATTGGACACCTTGAATGGCGTAGTGGTTTTCAAGGTGTGGCTTCTTCTTGCGTGGGAGAATCCTTTGTTGGGAGGTGATTAGCTGGCTCGGATTGTCTATTGCCTGGAATTTTTCTAGTTTCCAAGAGGCCTCTCAACTTCTGAGGATGCCTGCTGTAGATGTGGGCGAAACGTCAGGAGAGAATGCTTCTGGAACATGGCCATATGAAAAATTTCGACAATGCCGTGGAACGGACTCTCCTGGCTCGGAAAGGAATGCCAAGCACGAGAGAAGGGACTTCCCGGCCAGCGTGGAAATTTCCTGTTTGGGGAAACCTGAGGCACATTGATGCGCAGGAGGAAGCGCAAGGAGTCACTCAAGGGCCCGTCCCACGCTTGGGAGTCTTTGCAGGGGATTTGCGCTTTTTGGCACAAGAGAGAGGACGCTCTGCTAAGCGTTGCAAAACCCGCCACGCCCGGGATTCAGACTTTCCAAAGGCTGTTGGCTCACTTCCTTTGCAGCTCTTGTGATTCCCATTCTGTGACTGATTTGCTCTCTTCTTAACCATTGCAACCCAGAAACCGGTCCTGCGGTGCGGTCAGAAAGCACAGGAGACAAGCAGAACGGAGAACAACACAGCCCTCCTCTTCCTCTTCTTTGCCATCTTTTCTCCCTCTGTCTCCCTCTCTTCCTCCTCCTCTTCCTCTTTTTCCTTCTTCTCTTCTTCTTTCCTCTCTTTCTCCTTCTATTCTCCCTCTTGCTCTCCTCTTCCCTTATTCTTTCTTCTCTTCTTTCTCGTCCTCTTCTTCCTCACCCACTTCTTCCTCTTCTCCCTTATATTCCTTTTTCTTATTCTTCTTCTTCTTGCCTCCCCTCTTCATCCTTTTTTCACCCACCCTCCTCTTTTTCCTCACCCTCTTCTTCCCTTTTTTCTTTCTTCTCTTCCCCCTCTTCTTCTTCATCCTTTTCTTCACCTTCCTTCTTCTCTTCTTTCTCCTCTACTTCCTTTCCCCCTTTTTCCTACTCCTCTCCTCTTCCCCCTTCTTCTTCCTCGTCATTCTCTTCCTCCTGCTCCACTTTTTCCTTTCTTCTCTTCCTCACCCTCTTCCTCTTCTTATTTTTCCCTTTCTCCTTCTATTCTTTTTCCTCTTGCCCTCCTCTTCTTTCCCTTCCTTTTCCTCCTCCTCTCCTTTTCTCTTCCTCGCCATCTTCTTCCTTGATTTCTCTTGTTTTTCCTTCTGTTCTTCCTCTTGCCCTCCTCTCCATCTTCTTTTCATCCACACTTCTCCTTTTCCTTTCCCCCTTCCTCCCTCCTCCTCTTCCTGGTGCTCCCTTGCTACTTTCTTCTCTTCCTCGCCCTCTTCTTATTTTCTCTCCCTCCTATTCTTCTTCCTCTCGCCTTCCTCCTTTTTCACCTTCTTCCTTTTCCTCACCCTTCTTCTCTTCTGCCTCCTCCTTCCCTTCTTCTTCCTCCTTATTTTCCTTCTCTTCCGCCTCCTTCCTCCTTCCTTTTCCATCTCCTCCTATCCCTTTTTCTCCTCTTCTTCTTCCTCCTCTTCCTCACCCTCTTTGTCCTTTCCCTGTATCTTTCTTCTCTTTTTCCTTCTAGTCTTCTGTAACCTTCCTCTTCATTGTTTTTCACCCTCCTCTTCCCCCTCCTCCCATTTTTTCTTCTCTTCCTCACCCTCTTCTTTCTCTTCCTTCTTATTTTCTTCCTCCTATTCTTCTTCTTCTTGCCCTTTCCTTCCTCCTTTTTCACCCTCCTCCTTCTTCTGTTCCACCTTCCCTTCCTCCTCTTCCTCCTCCTTTCCCCTCTGCTTCCCCCTTATTTTACTTCTCTTCCGCTTCCTCCCTTCTTCCTTTTCCATCTCCACCAACTCTTTTTCCTCCTTGTCCTCACACTCTTTGTCCTCTTTCCCCATACCTTTCTTCTCTTTCTCCTTCTAGTCTTCTTCCTCTTGCCTTCCTCTTCCTCCTTTTTCACACTCTTCTTCCTCCTCCCATTCTTTCTTCTCTTCCTCACTCTCTTCTTTCTCTTCCTCCTTATTTTCTCTCCTCCTATTCTTCTTCCTCTTGCCTTCTTCTTCCTCCTTTTTCACCCCCTCCTTCTTCCTTCTTCTCTTCCTCCTCCCCCTTCCTCCCCCTCCCCATTCTTTTCCTTCTCTTCTCCTCCTTCCTCCTTCCTTTTCCACCTCCTCCTCTTCCACCTCCACTCCCCCCTGTTCTTCCTCCTTATACTCCTTCTCTTCCTCCTTCTCCTCCTTCATGTGGGCCTGGGACTTGGTTCTGGGGCCCAGGGCGTGTGTTCCTCCCTTGACCTGGGTCCCAAGGCCGGCCTGGCTGTGTCCACTTGAGCCCCGTGTCCCGTGCCAAGTGTGTTGACTGACCCCTCCACCCGTGACCTCCCCTGCCCTTTCCCCTCTGACCTTGGACCCGCTGGTGTACCTCTCGGCGCCCTCGACCTTGGCCACGAGCGGGACGCCCCGATGGAAGAACGACCCCGGGGAGCGGAGGGGCTTCGGGCGGTGGGCGCACCACAAGGCAGGACGGACACCTGGGGGGAGGCAAGGGGGGGGCAAAGGTCAGGCAGGGTCATCGGGTCAGCCCCCTCCCCAGGGGAGCCCCTCCCTCCC
>NW_026847660.1:675467-757758 GCF_025583915.1 Anolis sagrei ordinatus | reverse complement strand
CTGGTCTTGTTCCAGTGGAGATGATACTATTATCACGTTTATCACTTGCACAAAGTGTAGGTTGATTTGAGTTAAATAACACTAACATGGATCCTATTTTTCAAATTAATGGGCGTAATTTGGCACAAATAACCAATATGCCCAAATCTGAATACTGCTGGAGTTGCAGTGGGATAGATTTTGTCGTTTGGGAGTTGTAGTTGCTGGTATTTCACCTACAAACAAAGAGCACTCTGAACTCCGCCAATGGTGCAATTGAACCAAACTGGGCACACAGAACTCCCGTAACCAACAATAAATAATGGAAGGGTTTGGTAGGCATTGACCTCGAGGTTTTGGAGTTGTTGTGCTGTCGCACGCTGGGCCTGCGCATAAGACTGTAGACAGGACATACATTCCCTGTGCCCAACGGGATGCCCAACGGGGCTGCCTCAGGTGAAAGGCCCTTGGATTTCCTTAAACAAAGTTCTGTAGAGGCTTAAAGGAAGTCCAGCAAAGTTCTTTATGGATGAAAACAAAGAGGGACTTTAAAGCTTTCTTCACAGTCTATTGGCTCTCTCTCAATCTTGTCCACAGGGAACAGGCACTATCTTCATAACTGTATACTAACTAAAGGGGAAATGCTTAACTTCTAACCTGGGCAGTCCTTCTTTGCCTCTGTTGGCGTGGAGCCCCTGCACCCGGTACCAACTGCGTCCAGCTTCCGCGAGCGACCCTTACCGAGCAGAGCTTTGTAGACTTCCAGGGGAAAAGAAGGAGTTCAGGGTGCTGTGATGGCTGACTGAAGTCCCTCAGCAAAGGAGCTGTAAGGTGGTAAAATCCTCAGCCAAGCTGTGGGGCCTTTTCTCCCCGGCCAAGCTGTGGGCTGTGTATCTCCCCGGCCAAGCCGTAGAAGACAAAGCTTTCTACAGGAGCTCTTGGTTTCGTGTCCTGTATGGAAAGCTGATCTGTGTGGACTGACTCAAAAAGGCTCCGATTCCCTCCAAAAACCCAAAGGGGGTGGGACCAGGGAACCTAAGTATAATTGACAGGTGGCTTGCCCTATGATTGCAGCCAAAAGAAGCCCCCTATCTGCAGAGTCCCTGAAACTTAGGACTGCAAACACACATTCAATGCAAAGCAAACACAATTGGGGCTCCTGGAACAGCTGTTCCAGAACAGTTGTAGTTCACCTACATGCAGGGGGAGCAGTGTGGACGCAAACAATGATGGATCTGGGCCAAACTTGGCATGAACACTCAATATGCCCAAATTTGAACGCAGGTGAGGTTTGGGGAAAATAGACCTTTACATTTGGGACTTGCAGTTGTTCAAATTTCTGCTCCTCCTCCTCCTCTTTTTGAAAAATAATCTTTATTGCATATTTTCAGTTTCTCAAGTCACTCCTGACATGAAAAAAATGGATTCTGAGGTGCAAACGTTTGTCCGTCCTTGCTTTGGCTCCCCTGCCTGTGCGTGTGCCCCACGCTGCCATGCGCCGAACGTGTCTTCCCTCCCCTCCCCAACTGGAGTCTCAGAAACCCCTTCCCCTTGGCTGAGGGGACGTGGGAGAGGAGGGGGGCTTTTGGTGGGAGGATTTTGGTGGGCTTTTGGTGGGAGTGATGCCGGGCATCTTTCCCCCCTCCCAAGTATTTATAGTTCCCCAAGGGCTGAGCGATGGATTCTGTTATTGATCAACCCAGCGCCCATCACTGGACTTCTGCCTTTTCTTATTGACTTTCTGCTCCACATCCCGGACTGTTTTCTGCCACATTTTTGGACGCAAACCCTCAGATCAGGCTTGCTCCGATTCACAAGCAGCCTCCGCTTCCGTGTGCCTTCACCAGGAGACCATGAATTTCTTTCAATAATAAAGTGACTGAATATTTTTATTAATAAACTTTCGCTGGGGATGGGGATGGGATTGCCTTATGAAATGTATGGAATATATGAAATGTATGTAATGGAATGAAATATACTTTGGTTCCCCCTCCCGCTTCTCCTCTCTGACCCTTTGCCCCAAAAAGAATGTGACCCGAGGATTACTGTAACAGGGAGGAAATCCTTTGTCCTCCCGAAACGGTCCATATTTACATTTGCATGGGCCCGTGATTGATTCCTTCTCAAAGCTTGCTTTCAGAGCAGACAGTAAGATGAGGGATGGGTCAACAGAAACTCAGGGATAAAAAGGCTGATTATATCATTTTTAGGTATTTGTTGATCCCCCTTGTTTACAAGGCCCCCTTGTTTACAAGGCCCTGAGGTCCAAATACCATCAGTAGCTCCTTTTTCACCTTTTTCATACTTCCTCCCAAATCCCATCACAGACCAGGAAACTTATTGTTCCCCTATCAGACACCCCGCCAGGTGAGGACAAAAGCCTCACATTCCCCTTAAGGCTGTCATTTCCTCAGTCTTTGTCAAGCTTCGTCCCGCCTCCTGGCTGCCGATTGGTCCATCTTCAGAGGCGCTAGGAAGGCACTGATTGGCCTCCCAGAGGCAGCGGAGCCCGCTGATTGGTCCAGAGGCGAGGCATGCTGCCAAGCCTCCTCCCAGCTGTTCCGCGGCCAGCCAATCAGAGCGAAGCCGGCCGGCAGAGGGCGGGCGGGATTTTTGAAAATGTTTCCTTTGTCTGTACGCTATAAAAATGCCTGGAAATTCTGTAAAACCATGCTTGCAGTGGAATGATTCCTGCAATGCATCTGATCTCAGCTGAATCACAATAAACCTCGGTTGCTAGAAACTTCTTCCACTTGGATGAGGCATTATTATTTGTAATATTTTTACTCTTTGGATTGGCTCTCGCTGGCCTCACCAAGGGACCCAGAGCCCTTTAGGCGCGGTCCTCGGGTCTCTCTCTCTCTCAAGGAGACCCCGCTAAAAGCAGCTCGATATCAGGAGGACTGCCGCCTTGTTCCAAAAAGGAAGAGAAGAAGAGACGGAGAGATCTTCAGCCTCATGGTTTTCTCATGGTCTTTGGTGACCCCTCTGAAATGCCCATTCGACTCCCCACAAGGAAGGGGTGGTGACCCCCAGGTTGAGAAACGCTTCTCTAGCTTCAGGGCTCTGTTGATGAGGGGGCTCCAAGGCTTTAAAAAAATCCTAGCATTGTTCACTCCAGCAACAGACTGGAACAACAGACTGGTTCCAGATTGGGAAAGGCGTCCGGCAAGGCTGCATCCTCTCACCCAACCTTTTTAACTTGTATGCAGAACACATCATGCGAGGATGTGCGGGGCTTGAGGAATGCAAAGCTGGGGTGAAGATTGCTGGAAGAAACATTAACAACCTCAGATATGCAGATGACACCACTCTGATGGCCGAAAGCGAGGAGGAGCTGAGGAGCCTTCTAATCAAGGTGAAAGAAGAAAGCGCAAAAGCCGGGTTGCAGCTAAACGTCAAAAAAACCAAGATTATGGCAACAAGAATGATTGACAACTGGGAAATAGAGGGAGAAACCGTGGAGGCCGTGACAGACTTTGTATTTCTAGGTGCAAAGATGACTGCAGACGCAGACTGTAGCCAGGAAATCAGAAGACGCTTCCTTCTTGGGAGGAGAGCAATGTCCAGTCTCGATCAAATAGTAAAGAGTAGAGACATCAGACTGGCAACGAATATACGCATAGTCCAAGCCATGGCATTCCCCGTAGTCACCTACAGATGTGAGAGCGGGACCTGAGGGAAGGCTGAGCGAAGGAAGAGAGATGCTTTTGAGCTGTGGTGTTGGAGGAAAGTCCTGAGAGTGCCTTGGACTGCGAGAAGATCCAACCAGTCCATCCTCCAGGAAAGAAAGCCCGACTGCTCATTGGAGGGAAAGATACTAGAGACAAAGCGGAAGTCCTTTGAATGCCACATCATGAGGAGACAGCAAAGCCTAGAGAAGGGAATGATGCTGGGGAAAGTGGAAGGCAAAAGGAAGAGGGGCCGACCAAGGGCAAGAGGGATGGATGGCATCCTTGAAGTGACTGGACTGACCTTGAGGAGCTGGGGGGTGGTGACAACCAACAGGGAGCTCTGGCGTGGGCTGGTCCAGGAGGTCACGAAGAGTCGGAGACGACTGAACGAATGAACAACAACAACAAAAGCATTCTTCAAACTTATGATGTCAATTTCCCCCTGTAATGCTGTGATGCCTTTTTAACCTGGTCACTAGTCCTCTGTCACAGCGACTGAGATCTCTATGAAGTAACCGATCCGAAGACAGAACGGAAGCATAGAGTTGTTGTTGTTGCTGTTGTTTCTGTGTGTGTACAAGTCACACAGAGAAATGAATGAAATGCACCTTCTGTCTCTCTTTCCGGAGGAACGTCCTTGGGACACAATGTCCTTGATGGAAGGAGATGGAGCCCTTCCTTCCACGGGCAGGAAGGAAGGCCACTCTGGATCCGACTCTCAGGCAACAGCTCTCGCTTCATGGCATCGATGCTGGGTCCAGGGCTCCTCCTCAGGGTCAGATAGACATCAGAGGAACCTAGCCAGGGTTGACATATCTCGGAAGGCGTATCGTAAATGTCATCAGAGGATCGGTATTGAGCACCCATTTGCTTATTGCTTTATCTACCCATAACCCATCCATGTTTAGGTCAGTTAATACAAGTTCCAGCAGATTGGAGGAGGGCCAATGTGGTCCCAATCTTCAAGAAGGGAAAAAAGGATGACCCAAACAACTACCAATGTCCGGTCAGCCTCACGTCGATACCGGGCAAGATTCTGGAAAAGATTGTTAAGGAAGCGGTCTGCAAACACTTAGAAACAAATGCAGTCATCGCTAATAGTCAACATGGATTGATCAAAAACAAGTCATGCCAGACTCATCTGATCTCTTTCTTCGATAGAGCTACAAGCTGGACAGATGCGGGGAATGATGCCGTGGATGGAGCGTGTCTGGATTTCAGGAAGGCCTTCTTCGACAAGGTCCCCCATGACCTTCTGGCAAGGAAACTAGTCCAATGTGGGCGAGGCAAAACTACGGTGAGGTGGATCTGGAATTGGTGAAATGGACCAACCCAGAGGGTGATTCTCCCCAAGGCTTCCTCCTCTTCAACCTGGAAAGAAGGGACAAGTGGAGTGCCGCAGGGTTCCGTCCTGGGCCCGGTCCTGATCAGGATCTTTATTAATGACTTAGATGAAGGGCTAGAAGGCATGATCATCAAGTTTGCAGACACCAAATTGGGAGGGATAGCCAATAGTCCAGAGGACAGGAGCAGAATTCAAAAAAATCTTGACAGATTAGAGAGATGATGGGCCAAAACTAACAAATGAAGTTCAACAGGGACAAATGCAAGATACTCCACTTAGGCAGAAAAAACAAAATGCAAAGAGACAGAATGGGGGACGATGAGGCCTGGCTTGAGAGCAGCACATGTGGAAAAGATCTTGGAGTCCTTCACAGATTGGAGAGATGATGGGCCAAAACTCAAAAAAGGAAGTTCAACAGGGACAAATGCAAGATACTCCACTTAGGCAGAAAAAACGAAATGCAAAGAGACAGAATGGGGGACGATGAGGCCTGGCTTGAGAGCAGCACATGTGGAAAAGATCTTGGAGTCCTTCACAGATTGGAGAGATGATGGGCCAAAACTCAAAAAAGGAAGTTCAACAGGGACAAATGCAAGATACTCCACTTTGGCAGAAAAAACGAAATGCAAAGATACAGAATGGGGTACAATGAGGCCTGGCTCGATGTGTGGGGCCTCGGCCTCTTGTAAGCCGCACCAAGTCCTTCGGGAGATGTTAGCGGGGTAGAAATAAAGGTTTATTATTTTTATTATTATATTATAAAAATAATATAATGAACTATAACAATAATAATAATAAATATAATACAAAGAGAATCATAGAATTCTAGAGTTGGAAGAGACCTCCTGGGCCTTCATCCAGTCCAACCCCATTCTGCCAAGAAGCAGGAATATTGCATTCAAATCACCCCTGACAGATGGCCATCCAGCCTCTGTTTAAAAGCTTCCAAAGAAGGAGCCTCAACCACACTCCGGGGCAGAGAGTTCCACTGCTGAACAGCTCTCACAGGAACATAGATAGATAGGAACTGTGATAGACAGACAGATAGACAGATAAGAATACCCATAGATAGATAGATAGATAGATAGATAGATAGATAGATAGATAGATAGATAGATAGGGACATAGGGAGGAACACTGATAGGATAGATAGATAGATGAGAGAGAGAGAGAGAGAGATAGGAACAATGATAGACAGATAGGAACATAGATAGCTAGGAACACCAATAGAGGAGGTAGATAGATAGATAGATAGATAGATAGATAGATAGATAGATAGATAGATAGATAGAATCCTAGAATCAAAGAGTTGGGAGAGACCTCCTGGGCCTTCATCCAGTCCAACCCCATTCTGCCAAGAAGCAGGAATGTTGCATTCAAAGCACCCCTGACAGATAGCCATCCAGCCTCTGCTTGAAAGCCTCCAAAGAAGGAGCCTCCACCACACTCCCTCTGGGGCAGAGAGTTCCACTGCTGAACGGCTCTCACAGTCAGGAAGTCCTTCCTCATGTTCAGATGGAATCTCCTCTCTTGTAGTTTGATGATGATGATGATTATTATTATTATTTAATCCAGCGTCCAGTGACAAATATCCTAACTTTTTGGACAATCCCCATTTATTTGGTCTTACCATCTGGAGCAGAGTGGAGGGTGGGACCTGGACCCCAGCCACAAAGCCCATATGGTATTAAGGCCTGAGCGCGAATCCTACCCAGTAAAGCAGTGGCTCCCAACCTTTTGAGCCTCCAAGTGTTTTGGACTTCAACTCCCAGAATTCCCAGCCAGTTTGCCAGCTGTTGGGAATTGGGAGTTGAAATCCAAAAGTTCTGGAGGCCCAGAGGTAAAGAAAGAGCAAAACACACACATTTATGAGGTTCTTTCTACGCTTTTTATTTCCCTAGAAGTGATGGGAAAGGAAGAGGAGGAAGGGGTTCATTGGTGCACGACTCGAACTCGGGATCCGGAAGAGGAAGAGGAAGAAGAGGAAGGCCCTCCGTCCCGGTTACGCAAAAGTGGATCCGTTCCATCCCACGTTGGCCGCATTCATGTCATAGTAGTTGATGTAGACCCTGCGGGAACAGGAGGAGATCTCTTATGTATACATTTGTGTATATTAAATATATAATATTTAAATTATATATGCCACACATGGTCCAACTTCAGCCCTCCCTCCAGGTGTTTTGGACATCCAACTCCCACAATTCCTAGCAGCCGGTGTATTATTATTATTATTATTATTATTATTATTATTATTATTGTTATTATATTTTAATATTTATTATATTGTTTTATATTATTATATTTTATTATTTTGTTTTAACATACTATTTTTAATATTTACTAGCCATCCCCTGCCATGCGTTGCTGTGGCCCAGTCTGTGTATATTATATTATTATTATTATTATTATTATATTTTAATATTTATTGTTATTATATTGTTTTATATTATTATATTTTATTATTTTGTTTCAACATACTATTTTTAATATTTACTAGCCATCCTTTGCCACGCGTTGCGGTGGCCCAGTCTGTGTAAATAATAATAATAATAATAATTATTATTATTATTATTTTTTTAATATTTATTGTTATTATATTGTTTTATATTATTATATTTTACTATTTTGTTTTTACACACTATTTTTAATATTTACTAGCCAGCCCCTGCCACGCGTTGCTGTGGCCCAGTCTGCGTATATTATATTATTATTATTATTATTATTATTATATTTTAATATTTATTGTTATTATATTGTTTTATATTATTATATTTTATTATTTTGTTTCAACATACTATTTTTAATATTTACTAGCCATCCCTTGCCACGCGTTGCTGTGGCCCAGTCTGTGTATATTATATTATTATTATTATATTTTAATATTTATTGTTATTATATTGTTTTATATTATTATATTTTATTATTTTGTTTCAACATACTATTTTTAATATTTACTAGCCAGCCCCTGCCACGTGTTGCTGTGGCCCAGTCTGTGTATATTATTATTATTATTATTATTATATTTTAATATTTATTGTTATTATATTGTTTTATATTATCATATTTTATTATTTTGTTTTAACATACTATTTTTAATATTTACTAGCCAGCCCCTGCCACGCGTTGCTGTGGCCCAGTCTGTGTATATTATTATTATTATTATTATTATTATTATTATTATTATTATATTTTAATATTTATTGTTATTATATTGTTTTATATTATCATATTTTATTATTTTGTTTTAACATACTATTTTTAATATTTACTAGCCAGCCCCTGCCACGCGTTGCTGTGGCCCAGTCTGCGTATATTATATTATTATTATTATTATTATTATTATTATATTTTAATATTTATTGTTATTATATTGTTTTATATTATTATATTTTATTATTTTGTTTCAACATACTATTTTTAATATTTACTAGCCAGCCCCTGCCACGCGTTGCTGTGGCCCAGTCTGTGTATATTATTATTATTATTATTATTATTATTATTATTATTATTATTATTATTATTATATTTTAATATTTATTGTTATTATATTGTTTTATATTATTATATTTTATTATTTTGTTTTTACACACTATTTTTAATATTTACTAGCCATCCCCTGCCATGCGTCGCTGTGGCCCAGTCTGTGTATATTATTATTATTATATTTTAATATTTATTATTATATTGTTTTATATTATTATATTTTATTATGTTGTTTTAACACACTATTTTTAATATTTACTAGCCATCCTTTGCCACGCGTTGCGGTGGCCCAGTCTGTGTAAATAATAATAATAATAATAATAATAATAATAATAATTATTATTATTATTATTAATATTTATTGTTATTATATTGTTTTATATTATTATATTTTATTATTTTGTTTTTACACACTATTTTTAATATTTAC
Source organism: Anolis sagrei ordinatus (assembly GCF_025583915.1). NCBI lineage: Eukaryota > Metazoa > Chordata > Lepidosauria > Squamata > Anolidae > Anolis > Anolis sagrei. The sequence continues at coordinate 748,847 of NW_026847660.1, read as the reverse complement.
TAGCCATCCCCTGCCATGCGTTGCTGTGGCCCAGTCTGTGTATATTATATTATTATTATTATTATTATTATATTTTAATATTTATTGTTATTATATTGTTTTATATTATTATATTTTATTATTTTGTTTCAACATACTATTTTTAATATTTACTAGCCATCCTTTGCCACGCGTTGCGGTGGCCCAGTCTGTGTAAATAATAATAATAATAATAATTATTATTATTATTATTTTTTTAATATTTATTGTTATTATATTGTTTTATATTATTATATTTTACTATTTTGTTTTTACACACTATTTTTAATATTTACTAGCCAGCCCCTGCCACGCGTTGCTGTGGCCCAGTCTGCGTATATTATATTATTATTATTATTATTATTATTATTATTATTATTATTATATTTTAATATTTATTGTTATTATATTGTTTTATATTATTATATTTTATTATTTTGTTTCAACATACTATTTTTAATATTTACTAGCCATCCCTTGCCACGCGTTGCTGTGGCCCAGTCTGTGTATATTATATTATTATTATTATATTTTAATATTTATTGTTATTATATTGTTTTATATTATTATATTTTATTATTTTGTTTCAACATACTATTTTTAATATTTACTAGCCAGCCCCTGCCACGTGTTGCTGTGGCCCAGTCTGTGTATATTATTATTATTATTATTATTATTATTATTATTATTATTATTATTATTATTATTATTATTATATTTTAATATTTATTGTTATTATATTGTTTTATATTATCATATTTGATTATTTTGTTTTAACATACTATTTTTAATATTTACTAGCCAGCCCCTGCCACGCGTTGCTGTGGCCCACTCTGTGTATATTATTATTATTATTATTATTATTATTATTATTATTATTATTATATTTTAATATTTATTATTATATTGTTTTATATTATTATATTTTATTATTTTGTTTCAACATACTATTTTTAATATTTACTAGCCACCCCTTGCCACACGTTGCGGTGGCCCAGTCTGTGTATATTATTATTATTATTATTATTATTATTATATTTTAATATTTATTGTTATTATATTGTTTTATATTATTATATTTTATTATTTTGTTTTTACACACTATTTTTAATATTTACTAGCCATCCCCTGCCATGCGTTGCTGTGGCCCAGTCTGTGTATATTATATTATTATTATTATTATTATTATATTTTAATATTTATTGTTATTATATTGTTTTATATTATTATATTTTATTATTTTGTTTCAACATACTATTTTTAATATTTACTAGCCATCCTTTGCCACGCGTTGCGGTGGCCCAGTCTGTGTAAATAATAATAATAATAATAATTATTATTATTATTATTTTTTTAATATTTATTGTTATTATATTGTTTTATATTATTATATTTTACTATTTTGTTTTTACACACTATTTTTAATATTTACTAGCCAGCCCCTGCCACGCGTTGCTGTGGCCCAGTCTGCGTATATTATATTATTATTATTATTATTATTATATTTTAATATTTATTGTTATTATATTGTTTTATATTATTATATTTTATTATTTTGTTTCAACATACTATTTTTAATATTTACTAGCCATCCCTTGCCACGCGTTGCTGTGGCCCAGTCTGTGTATATTATATTATTATTATTATATTTTAATATTTATTGTTATTATATTGTTTTATATTATTATATTTTATTATTTTGTTTCAACATACTATTTTTAATATTTACTAGCCAGCCCCTGCCACGTGTTGCTGTGGCCCAGTCTGTGTATATTATTATTATTATTATTATTATATTTTAATATTTATTGTTATTATATTGTTTTATATTATCATATTTTATTATTTTGTTTTAACATACTATTTTTAATATTTACTAGCCAGCCCCTGCCACGCGTTGCTGTGGCCCACTCTGTGTATATTATTATTATTATTATTATTATTATTATTATTATTATTATTATATTTTAATATTTATTGTTATTATATTGTTTTATATTATTATATTTTATTATTTTGTTTCAACATACTATTTTTAATATTTACTAGCCAGCCCCTGCCACGCGTTGCTGTGGCCCAGTCTGATTATATTATTATTATTATTATTATTATATTTTAATATTTATTGTTATTATATTGTTTTATATTATTATATTTTATTATTTTGTTTCAACATACTATTTTTAATATTTACTAGCCATCCCTTGCCACGCGTTGCTGTGGCCCAGTCTGTGTATATTATTATTATTATTATTATTATTATTATTATTATTATTATTATTATTATATATTTTAATATTTATTGTTATTATATTGTTTTATATTATTATATTTTATTATTTTGTTTTTACACACTATTTTTAATATTTACTAGCCATCCCCTGCCATGCGTCGCTGTGGCCCAGTCTGTGTATATTATTATTATTATATTTTAATATTTATTATTATATTGTTTTATATTATTATATTTTATTATGTTGTTTTAACACACTATTTTTAATATTTACTAGCCATCCTTTGCCACGCGTTGCGGTGGCCCAGTCTGTGTAAATAATAATAATAATAATAATAATAATAATAATAATTATTATTATTATTATTAATATTTATTGTTATTATATTGTTTTATATTATTATATTTTATTATTTTGTTTTTACACACTATTTTTAATATTTACTAGCCATCCCCTGCCATGCGTTGCTGTGGCCCAGTCTGTGTATATTATATTATTATTATTATTATTATTATATTTTAATATTTATTGTTATTATATTGTTTTATATTATTATATTTTATTATTTTGTTTCAACATACTATTTTTAATATTTACTAGCCATCCTTTGCCACGCGTTGCGGTGGCCCAGTCTGTGTAAATAATAATAATAATAATAATTATTATTATTATTATTTTTTTAATATTTATTGTTATTATATTGTTTTATATTATTATATTTTACTATTTTGTTTTTACACACTATTTTTAATATTTACTAGCCAGCCCCTGCCACGCGTTGCTGTGGCCCAGTCTGTGTATATTATTATTATTATTATTATTATTATTATTATTATTATTATTATTATTATTATATTTTAATATTTATTGTTATTATATTGTTTTATATTATTATATTTTATTATTTTGTTTCAACATACTATTTTTAATATTTACTAGCCATCCCTTGCCACGCGTTGCTGTGGCCCAGTCTGTGTATATTATATTATTATTATTATATTTTAATATTTATTGTTATTATATTGTTTTATATTATTATATTTTATTATTTTGTTTCAACATACTATTTTTAATATTTACTAGCCAGCCCCTGCCACGTGTTGCTGTGGCCCAGTCTGTGTATATTATTATTATTATTATTATTATTATTATTATTATTATTATTATTATTATTATTATTATATTTTAATATTTATTGTTATTATATTGTTTTATATTATCATATTTGATTATTTTGTTTTAACATACTATTTTTAATATTTACTAGCCAGCCCCTGCCACGCGTTGCTGTGGCCCACTCTGTGTATATTATTATTATTATTATTATTATTATTATTATTATTATTATTATTATTATATTTTAATATTTATTATTATATTGTTTTATATTATTATATTTTATTATTTTGTTTCAACATACTATTTTTAATATTTACTAGCCACCCCTTGCCACACGTTGCGGTGGCCCAGTCTGTGTATATTATTATTATTATTATTATTATTATTATATTTTAATATTTATTGTTATTATATTGTTTTATATTATTATATTTTATTATTTTGTTTTAACATACTATTTTTAATATTTACTAGCCATCCCCTGCCACGTTGCTGTGGCCCAGTCTGTGTATATTATTATTATTATTATTATTATTATTATTATTATTATTATTATTATATTTTAATATTTATTGTTATTATATTGTTTTATATTATCATATTTGATTATTTTGTTTTAACATACTATTTTTAATATTTACTAGCCAGCCCCTGCCACGCGTTGCTGTGGCCCACTCTGTGTATATTATTATTATTATTATTATTATTATTATTATTATTATTATTATTATTATTATTATTGTTATATTTTAATATTTATTATTATATTGTTTTATATTATTATATTTTATTATTTTGTTTTTACACACTATTTTTAATATTTACTAGCCATCCCCTGCCATGCGTTGCTGTGGCCCAGTCTGTGTATATTATTATTATTATATTTTAATATTTATAATTATATTGTTTTATATTATTATATTTTATTATTTTGTTTTAACATACTATTTTTAATATTTACTAGCCATCCCCTGCCATGCGTTGCTGTGGCCCAGTCTGTGTATATTATTATTATTATATTTTAATATTTATAATTATATTGTTTTATATTATTATATTTTATTATTTTGTTTTAACATACTATTTTTAATATTTACTAGCCATCCCCTGCCATGCGTTGCTGTGGCCCAGTCTGTGTATATTATTATTATTATATTTTAATATTTATAATTATATTGTTTTATATTATTATATTTTATTATTTTGTTTTAACATACTATTTTTAATATTTACTAGCCATCCCCTGCCATGCGTTGCTGTGGCCCAGTCTGTGTATATTATTATTATTATATTTTAATATTTATTATTATATTGTTTTATATATATACACACACACACACACACACACACACACACACATACACACACACACACACGGGTTACAACTAAAGATTTATTATTATTATTATTATTATTATTATTATTATTAATTATTTCCCCCTAAATTGCCTTCCCAAAACCAGCCTGCACATTAGATTCGCATCATTTATGGTCAATACTTTTGTGGCTTTCAGGGTTTTGAACATGGAGGGGCACATCAGATTCAATGGCGCATTAGACTCCAGGAAATACTCTCTCTCTCTCTCTCTCTCTCTAACTATATATATATATATGCATGGTGTATATATATATACACCATGCAAATGCATGGTGTGTGTGTGTGTGTGTATATATATATATACGTGTGTGTGTGTGCGCGCGCATATATATATATATATATATATATATATATATATATATACACACACACACACACACACACACACACACACACACACACACACACCATCCATCCGCATGGTGTATATATATATACACCATGCATATATATATATATATATATAGATAGATAGATAGATAGATAGATAGATAGATATAGATATAGATATAGATAGATAGATAGATAGATAGATAGATAGATAGATAGATAGATAGATAGATAGATAGAGAGAGAGAGAGAGAGAGTATTTCCTGGAGTCTAATGCGCCATTGAATCTGATGTGCCCCTCCATGTTCAAAACCCTGAAAGCCACAAAAGTATTGACCAGAGATGATGCGAATCTAATGTGCAGGCTGGTTTTGGGAAGGCAATTTAGGGGGAAATAATTAATAATAATAATAATCTTGAGTTGTAACCCGCCCAAAGGGGTGCGCCTTAGATTTGATTCAATGCGGTCCCTAGCGATGGGTGGGGTGCCTGCTTGGCTGGCCTTCCGTGGTCCCCCGGCACTCTGCCCACCTGCCGGCCTACCTGTCGGGCGGGATGTGTAGCTTGTCCTGGAGGAGGGCGCAGAGGAGCTTGGAGTAGGCCTTGTTCTGGGCGGCCCCGATCTTGCCGATGCTGTGGAGGCTGCACAGGGCGCACGGCTCCGACGAGGAGCCCCCAAAGGACATGCGCTGGCCGGGAAGGACGTGCACCGCGATGTACTGGGGGAAGTGAAGGGGGGAAGGAGAGAAGAAGGAAGTGAAGGAGGAAGGAAGGAAGAGGAAGAAAGGGGGGAGAATGAAGAAGGGAAGGAAGGAAAGAATTAGGTAAAGGAGAGGAAGAGAAGAGAAGAAAAGGGGGAAGGGAGGGAAGGGAAGAGAGGGAAGAAAGAGTGGAAGGGAGGAAAGGAAGGAATTAAAGAAGGAAGGAAGGAAATGGAGGGAAGGCAGGAAGGAACAAAGGGAGGGAAGGAAAGAAATGAAAGAAGGAGGGAGGGAAATTAAGGAGGGGAGGGAAGAGAGGAAAGAAACAGGGAAGGAAGGAAAGAAGGCGGTAGCAAAGGGTTGGAGAGAATGAAGAAGGGAAGGATGGAGGGAAGGAGATGAAGGAAGATGAGAAGGAAAGGGAGGGAAGAGAGAAAGGGTCAGAGGGAGGGAAGGAAGGGAGGGGGGGAAGAAAGGAAGGAAGGAGGAAAGAGAGAAGGAAGAGGAAGAGAATACAAAGGGAGGGAGGGAGGGAGGGAATGGAGGAGGGAAGGAAGGAAGGAAGGGTGAAGAAGAAAAGAGAGCATTGTCTGGGTGTGAGCTTCCTCTCTGAGAAGATTCCTCCCTCCCTCCTCTCCTGGAATCTTTCCTCTTTCTTTCTTTCTTTCTTCCTTCACTTCCTCCCTCCTTCCTTTGCCCTCCCTTCCCATCCTTTCCTTCCTTCCATCTATCCCTTCCTTGACTTTTCCTTTCCTTCTCTCTCTTTCTTTCCTTCCATCTCTTCCTCTTTCTTTCTTTTTTCCTTTACTTCCTTCCTCCTTCCTTTCTTTGCCTTCCCTTCCTCTATTCCCTCCTTCCATCTATCCCTTCTTTAGCATTTTGTTTTCCCTTCTCCCTTTTCTCTTCCTTCTTTCCCCTTTTCCTCTATCCCTTCCTTCTACCCACTTCTTCCTAAGCCTTCCCTTTCTTTCCATCCCTCCTTCCTTCTTCCCTTTTCTCCTTTCATCTCACCTACAATCTTCCCTCCTTCCTTCCTTTGTCCTCCCTTCCTTCCATCTATCCCTTCCATAGCCTTTCCCCTCCTTTCCTTCCTCCCTTCTCCCTTTCTCTCCTTCCTTCCTTCTCTCCTGGACTCTTCCCACTTTTCTCTTCCCCCTCCCTTCCTCTATTCCTTCCTCCCTCCTTTCCTTTCCTTGGCCTTTCCCTCCCTCTTTTTCTCTCCTTCTGCGTCCATTCTTCCTTAGCCTTTCCTTTCCATCCATCCCTCCTTCCTTCTTTTCTCTTCTTCCACCTCTCCTCTAACCTTCCCTCCTTCCTTCCTTCGCCCTCCCTTCCCACCCTTTCCTCTCTTCCTTCCTTCCTTCCTTCCCTTCCTGAGCCTTTCCTTCCTTCCTTCTCTCCTGGAATCCTTTTTCTCTCCCCCTTCTTTCCCTTCACTTCCCTCTTTCCTTCCTTCGCCCTCCCTTCCCATCCTTTCCTCTCTTCCTTCCTTCCATTTCCTTTCCTCTCCTCCTTTCCTTCCAGGACTTTCGTTCCTCTCTCCTTCCTTCTCCTCCCTTTTTTCCTTCCTTCTTCCTTCCTTTCCTTCTTTTCCTTCCCATCCTTCCCTCTCTTCCTTCCTGAGCTTTCTCTCCTTCCTTCTCTCCCTCTTCCTTCCTTCCTTCCTTCCTTCCTTCCTTCCTTCCTTCCTTCCTTTGTCCTGCCTTCCTCCTTCCCTTCCCTCTTTCCCACCTCTCCTCCCTCCTCTCCTGGAATCTTTCCTCTATCCTCCTTTCCTTCCTTCCTTCCTTCCTTCCTTTGTCCTCCCTTCCCGCCTTTTCCCCTCTCTTTTCCTCTCTCCTCCCTTCCCTTCCTTCCCTCTTTCCCTTCCTCTCCTTCTTTCCTTCCTTCCTTCGTTTTCCCTTCCCATCCTTCCCTCTCTTCCTTCCTGAGCTTTCTCTCCTTCCTTCTCTCCCTCTTCCTTCCTTCCTTCCTTCCTTCCTTCCTTCCTTCCTTCCTTCCTTTGTCCTGCCTTCCTCCTTCCCTTCCCTCTTTCCCACCTCTCCTCCCTCCTCTCCTGGAATCTTTCCTCTCTCCTCCTTTCCTTCCTTCCTTCCTTCCTTTGTCCTCCCTTCCCGCCTTTTCCCCTCTCTTTTCCTCTCTCCTCCCTTCCCTTCCTTCCCTCTTTCCCTTCCTCTCCTTCTTTCCTTCCTTCCTTCGTTTTCCCTTCCCATCCTTCCCTCTCTTCCTTCCTGCTTCCTTCCTTCCTTCCTTCCTTCCTTTGTCCTGCTTTCCTCCTTCCCTTCCCTCTTTCCCACCTCTCCTCCCTCCTCTCCTGGAATCTTTCCTCTATCCTCCTTTCCTTCCTTCCTTCCTTCCTTCCTTTGTCCTCCCTTCCCGCCTTTCCCCCTCTCTTTTCCTCTCTCCTCCTTCCCTTCCCTTCCTTCCTTCCCTCTTTCCCTTCCTCTTCCTGACCTGGCTGGGCTTCCCGGTGGCCTTGGCCAGCTGCTCGGTGATCTCTCCGGTCAAGCTCTCCGGGATGCCTTCCGCCGCCACGTTGGTGTTCAGCACGAACATCGGCATCTTCCCCTGGAAGCGAGCGAGGAAGCAAAGGAGGAAGGAAGGAAGGAAGGAAACAGAAGCCCGCCTGGGTCGCAATGCAGCGCAATGGCAGGAAGGAAGGAAGGGAGGGAGGAAGGCAGTCTGTGCGTGCAAGCACGTAGCTGGCCAGGGCCGGAAGGGGGAGGGGCAGGGGAGGGGCGGACACGCCCCCTGGGGGGGGAGGGGACACACAGACACTCCCCCCGCGTCACGTGGGAAGGAGGGAGGGAAGGAGGGAGGGTTCAAACGAGGACAGCCTGGAAAAGGCAGACAAACAGGCAGACCCTCCTGGAGACCCAAGGCAGGGAAGAAGGAGAAGGAAGGAAGGAGAGCCCTCCCTCCCCTTGGCAGAGAGTTCCACTGCTGAACAGCTCTCCCAGTCAGCTTTCTAAACAAGCCCCTTGGTCTCCCATCGGATGTCCCTGTCCTCAAACACTCTCTGCTTCATTCAGAAGAATGCTGCACTCGCAGAGCTCAGGCAGTATTGTATTTCAGTCTCAATGTTGACATCTGTAGACAGTCCACATTTCACAGGCGCAGAGCAGGGTTGGGAGGGGAATAGCTTTATAGACAAGCCCCTTGGTCTCCCTTCGGATGTCCCGGTCCTCAAGCATTCTCTGCTTCATTCAGAAGAATGCTGCACTCGCAGAGCTCAGGCAGTATTGTATTTCAGTCTCAATGTTGACATCTGTAGACAGTCCACATTTCACAGGCGTAGAGCAGGGTTGGGAGGGGAATAGCTTTATCAACAAGCCCCTTGGTCTCCCTACGGATGTCCCTGTCCTCAAACACTCTCTGCTTCATTCGGGAAAATGCTGCACTCGCAGAGCTCAGGCGGTGTTGTATTTCAGTGTCGATGTTGACATCTGTAGACAGTCCACATTTCACAGGCGTAGAGCAGGGTTGGGAGGGGAATAGCTTTATAGACAAGCCCCTTGGTCTCCCTTCGGATGTCCCGGTCCTCAAACACTCTCTGCTTCATTCGGGAAAATGCTGCACTTGCAGAGTTCAGGCAGTATTGTATTTCAGTCTCAATGTTGACATCTGTAGACAGTCCACATTTCACAGGCGTAGAGCAGGGTTGGGAGGACAATAGCTTTATAGATAAGCACCTTGGTCTCCCTACGGATGTCCCGGTCCTCAAGCACTCTCTGCTTCATTCGGGAAAATGCTGCACTCTCAGAGCTCAGGCGGTGTTGTATTTCAGTGTCGATGTTGACATCTGTAGACAGTCCACGTCTCGCAGGCGTAGAGCAGGGTTGGGAGGAGAGTGGCTTTATCAACAATCCCCTTGGTCTCCCTATGGATGTCCCGGTCCTCAAGCACTCTCTGCTTCATTCGGGAAAATGCTGCACTCGCAGAGCTCAGGCGGTGTTGAATCTCAGTATCAATGTTGACTTTTGTGGAGAGGTGGCTGCCAAGGGAGCGGAAATGGTCAACATTTCATCTGGTGGACCATCATCCAGTCCAACCCCCTTCTGCCAAGAAGCAGGAATATTGCATTCAAATCACCCCTGACAGATGGCCATCCAGCCTCTGTTTCAAAGCTTCCAAAGAAGGAGCCTCCACCACACTCCGGGGCAGAGAGTTCCACTGCTGAACAGCTCTCCCAGCCAGGAAGTTCTTCCTCACGTTCAGGTGGGATCTCCTCTCTTGTAGTTTGAAGCCATTCCTCCTTTGCGTCCTAGTCTCCAGGGAAGCAGAAAGGAAGCTTGCTCCCTCCTCCTCCTCCCTGTGGCTTCCTCTCACATATTTATACATGGCTCTCATATCTCCTCTCAGCCTTCTCTTCTTCAGGCTAAACATGCCCAGCTCTTTAAGCCACTCCTCATAGGGCTTGTTCTCCACACCCTTGATCATTTGAGTCACCCTCCTCTGGACACATTCATAGAATCATGGAATCCTAGAATCCTCGAGTTGGAAGAGACCTGGTGGGCCATCATCCAGTCCAACCCCATTCTGCCAAGAAGCAGGAATATTGCATTCAAATCACCCCCGACAGATGGCCATCCAGCCTCTGTTTAAAAGCTTCCAAAGAAGGAGCCTCCACCACACTCCCTCCGGGGCAGAGAGTTCCACTGCTGAACAGCTCTCCCAGTCAGAAAGTTCTTCCTCATGTTCAGGTGGAATTTCCTTTCTTTCCTGTAGTTGGAAGCCATGTCTCCCTTGCATCCTGGTCTCCAGAGGTTGGAGATCTTCTTCTGGAAGTATAATTAGATATCAACCAAGGAATCCTTTTGGGAGAGGAATCAACAGCAGAAGAAATAAGTAATGAAAAGTAATGTATGGACTCAAGAGGCTGGGGGACCCAAGGCGGATGGACTGGATGGCCTTTGGGGGACCATCCCAACTCTCCCGTCCCATCTCTAGGATTCTATGAATCACCCGGTCAGAGACTAAGGCGGCCATTCTGTCCGTCTCTCCCTCTTTCTTTCCACTTTGGCCAAAGGAAAACCAAAAGTTGATGCAAGTTAATTGTTGACCCTTTCCAAGTTTGCAATTCATGCAATTTCTGGGCAGAAGTTGGCAGAGAATGCAGGAAGTGGGTTGACAAGGACCAATCAGAGAGCGGGAAGGGAGACTGCCCCTTTATTTATTTATTTATTTATTTGGGGTTCTTTTACCCTGCCCTTCTCACCCCGAAGGGGACCCAGGGCGGCTTACACAGTAAGGCACGATTCGATGCCGGCAACACAACAATCATCACAACTTACAGTAAAATTCACAATTACTAACATCATCATGCATTATTCCAATAAAAAATCAATAAAAATCAATAAAATCAATACAAACCTAGATTCCTCCCTTGCATTGTCAGTGTTTGCTGTCTCATAGATCCGTTTTTTAGTACCATTTCGTCCATCCTGCTAGTCTTTAATTGCCTGGTTGCCCAAAGGCCTGGTCCCATAACCAAGTTTTCACCCTCCTCCTGAAGGAGAGGAGGGATGGTGATGCTCTGATTTCCCCGGGGAGTGCGTTCCACAGGTGAGGGGCCACCACTGAGAAAGCCCTGCTCCTCGTCCCCACCAGCCTCACTTGTGAGAGTGGTGGGGTCGAGAGCAGGACCTCCCCAGATGATCTCAAGCTCCGAGGTGGGACGTAGAGGGAGATACGTTCGGACAGATACACTGGACCGGAACCGTACAGGGTTTTGTAGGTCAAAACCAGCACCTTGAATTGTGCTCGGAACTGAATCGGCAGCCAGTGGAGCTGGCACAGCAGGGGGGTGGTATGCTCCCTGTATGTCGCTCCGGTGAGCAATCTGGCTGCCGCTTGCTGGACTAGTTGAAGTTTCCGAACAGTCTTCAAGGGCAACCCCACGTAGAGAGCGTTGCAGTAGTCTATTCGGGATGTAACAAGAGCGTGGACCACCGTGGCCAGATCAGACTTCCCAAGGTACGGGCGCAACTGGCGCACAAGTTTTAATTGTGCAAAAGCTCTCCCGGCCACCGCCGAGACCTGGGGTTCCAGGCTCAGCGGTGAATCCAGGATCACTCCCAAGCTGCGAACCTGCGACTTCAGGGGGAGTGTAACCCCGTCCAGTACAGGCTGTAACCCTATACCCTGTTCGGCCTTACGACTGACCAGTAGGACCTCTGTCTTGTCTGGATTTAATTTCAATTTGTTAGCTCTCATCCAGTCCGACACAGCAGCTAGACACCGGTTCAAGGTCTGGACAGCCTCCTTGGTGACAGGTGGAAAGGAGTGACAGATCTGGACATCATCTGCATAGAGATAACATCGCAGCCCGAAACTCCGAATGATCTCTCCCAACGGCTTCATGTAGATGTTAAACAACATCGGGGACAGAATTGATCCCTGAGGGACTCCACATGACAATGGCTGTGGGGCCGAACAGGTGTCACCCAATAACACCTTCTGGGACCGACCCTCCAGAAAGGACCGGAGCCACTGCAAAGCAGTACCCCCAAGTCCCATATCTGTGAGGCGTCCCAGAAGGATACTGTGATCGACGGTATCGAAGGCCGCTGAGAGGTCCAGCAGAACTAACAGGGACACACTCCCCCTGTCTAGCTCCCTGCGAAGATCATCTACCAAGGTGACCAAGGCTGTTTCCGTTCCATGTCCCGGTCTAAAGCCAGACTGTGCCGGATCAAGATAATCAGTGTCTACCAGAAATCCCTGGAGTTGCGCTGCCACCACACGTTCCATGACTTTGCCCAAATAGGGGAGATTGGAAACTGGCCGATAGTTGTCTAATTGAGTGGGGTCCAGTGATGGTTTTTTCAACAGCGGTTTGATAATAGCTTGCTTTAAGCTCGCTGGAATCTTGCCCTCCTGCAAGGAGGCATTAACCACCACCTTCACCCACTCTGCCAAACCCCCTCTGGCTTCTTTTATCAGCCAGGATGGACAGGGGTCTAGGATGCATGTGGTGGGTCGCACCTCTCCAAGGATCCTGTCCACATCCTCAAGCTGAACCAATTGAAAGGAATCCAATAAGACCTGACAAGCAGATGCTCTCGTTACATCCTCAGAGACTGCAGATAAAGTGGTGTTGAAATCCGACCGGATCCGCCCAATTTTATCTGCGAAAAATCGAGCAAACGCTTCACAGCGAGCTCCCAAGCTGTCAGAAAGTAGTTCAAAACACACCTTGTCCAGCATTCGTTACTTAGGCATAGTAATAACGTTATCTACACCGATGTCTTTGAGCCGCTTTGAGTCCGCTTTAGGGAGATACAGCAAGGAATAAATACATAAAATAATAATAATAATAATATCTGTAGTTCAACTACATATCATTGTTTTCTTTTTGTAATTGCAGTTCCTTTTGTACGTTTCGTTTGGTATTATAATTACTCACATTTCCTTTTGCAACTATGATTATTCTTGAGTGGTTACTTTTGTGTTGTAGTTACTTGTCATTACTGTTGCTGCTACTTTTGTACCTTTAGTTTTATGATGTCGTTACTTACATTTCCTTTTTCAACAAATTTTTGGAATTGCAATTACTTTTGTACATTTCGTTTTGTATTGTAATTAATTACATTTCCCTTTGCAAATGCAGTTACTTTTGAGTAGTTACTTTTGCACATTTAGTTTTACAATGTTGTTACTTACATTTCCTTCAGCAACTGCAGTTACGTTTGAGCAGTTACTTTTGTATTAGTTACCTGTAATTACTATTGCTGTTACTTTTGCACATTTAGTTTTATGATGTCATTACTTACATTTCCTTTTGCAACAAGAGTTACTTTTCAGCAGTTGCTTTTATGTTATAGTTGTAATTATTGTTAGTTACTTTTATACATTTAGTTGTACGATGTTATCTACATTTCCTTTTGCAACAAGTTACTTTTCAGCAGTTACTTTTGTGTTAGTTACTTGTAAGCACATTTAGTTTTACAATGTCGTTACATTTCCTTTTGCAACAAGTTACTTTTGAGCCGTTACTTTTGTATTGTAGTTACTTGTAATTATTGTTACTGTTACTTTTACACATTTAGTTTTATGATGTTATTTACATTTCCTTTTGCAACAAGAGTTACTTGTCAGCAGTTACCTTTGTGTTAGTTACTTATAAGCATATTTATTTTTATGATGTTGTTACTTACATTTCCTTTTGCAACAAGAGTTACTTTTCAGCAATTGCTTTTAATGTTATAATTTATTGTAATTACTTTTGCAGTTACTTTTATATAATTAGTTTTACAATGTAGTTACTTACATTTCCTTTTGCAACTGCAGTTATTTGGGTAATTTGCAGTGTAATTAGTTGTAGTTACTTGTAGTTACTATCAGTAATTCTTTCGTGGTGGACAGACACAGATAGCAAGGATGCAAAGTAACTTAGAGAGCGAGAACAGTTGCTTTATTAACAAAAAATGGAAGCATATATTTGAATTTCTAGAAATAAGGAATTTTGGGGTCCAAAAATCTACCCCCCCCCCTCAATCCTTATAATTTGGTGCAGAAGGCGGGGGCGTCTGGGGCAGCGCTCGTTTCCAATTCCTTCTTGAAATTGATCTTGTCGAATTCCTTCCGGATTTCCATGATCGACTTCTCTTTGGTTTCCGGAAGGTAGAAGTAAACGAGGAAACCGGAGAGATACAAGACGGCCATGAGAAGCAGGAAGCAGAACTGGCCAAAGTGTTCCTGCAGAAAGGAGAAAAAGAGGAAAATTACATTCATAGTAAATCAATTGTTCTAAAAAAGTAAAATTAAAAAAAATATTTAATATTTTAAAACTATTTAAATTAAACCATTTTTCATATTTTAAATATTTTAAAATGTTTAATATTTTAAAATATTTAAATTAAATCATTTTTCATATTTTTTTAAAAAAACAATTAATTCTATTTTAAATTATTGAAATTTAAAATGGAATAAAAAATTAAAAACAAGGAAATTAACCAAACTTAAAATATTACATAGAAAAATTAAATTCATATTAAATCATTTTTTAAAAAAGTAAATATTTTAAAATATTTAATATTTTAAAAATATTTAAATTAAATCATTTTTCATATTTTTTAAAAAAAACAATTAATTCTATTTTAAATTATTGAAATTTAAAATGGAATAAAAAATTTAAAAACAAGGAAATTAACCAAACTTAAAATATTACATAGAAAAATTAAATTCATATTAAATCTTTTTTTAAAAAAAGTAAATATTTTAAAATATTTAATATTTTAAAAATATTTAAATTAAACCATTCTTCATATTTTTAAAAAAATGTTTAATTCTATTTTAAATTATTAAAATGAAAAATGGAAAAAAATCTAAAAACAAGGAAATTAACCGAACTTAAAATATTACATAGAAAAATTAAATTCATATTAAATCTTTTTTTAAAAAAGTAAATATTTTAAAATATTTAATATTTAAAAATATTTAAATTAAACCATTCTTCATATTTTTAAAAATGATTAATTCTATTTAAAATTATTGAAATTAAGAATGGAATAAAATTTAAAAATAAAGAAATTAACTAAAATTAAAATATGACATAGAAAAATTATATTCATATTAAATCTTTTTTTAAAAAAGTAAATATTTTAAAAATGCTTAATATTTTAAAAATATTTAAATTAAATAATTCATTTTTTAAAAAATGATTAATTCTATTTTAAATTATTGAAATTACATTTTTAAAAAGTAAATATTTTAAGTACATTTAATATTTAAAAATATTTAAATTAAATCATTCATATTTTTTTAAAAAATGATTAATTCTATTTTAAATTATTGAAATTAAAAATGGAATAAAAAAATTAAAACAAGGAAATTAACCAAACTTAAAAAAATTAAATTAATATTAAATCAATTTTTTAAATGTAAATATTTAAAAATATTTAATATTTAAAAATATTTAAATTAAATCATTCCTAATATTTTTTAAAAAAATGATTAATTCTATTTTAAATTATTGAAATTAAAAATGGAATAAAAAATGTAAAAACAAGGAAATTAACCGAACTTAAAATATTACATAGAAAAATTAAATTCATATTAAATCAAATTTTTAAAAAGTAAATATTTTAAAAATGTTTAATATTTTTAAAATATTTCAATTAAATCATTCTTAAAATTTTAAAAAAATATTAATTCTATTTTAAACTATTAAAATTAAAAATGGAATAAAATTTTAAAAACAGGGAAATTAACTGAACTTAAAATATTAAATTGAAAAATTAAATTCATATTAAATCAATTGTTTTAAGAAAGTAATTTTTTTAAAAAAATAATATTTTAAAAAAATATTTAAATTAAACCATTCTTCATATTTTAAAAAAATATGATTAATTCTATTTTAAATTATTGAAATTAAAAGTGGAATAAAAATTTAAAAACAAAGAAATTAACCGAACTTAAAATATTACATAGAAAAAACAAATTCATATTAAATCAATTTTTTAAAAAGTAAATATTTTAAAAATATTTAAATTGAACCATTTTTCATATTTTTTTTAAAAAAATGATTAATTCTATTTTAAATTATTGAAATTAAAATTTTAATAAAAATCTAAAAATAAGGAAATTAACCGAACTTAAAATATTACATAGAAAAATAAAATTTGGTATTAAATTAATACAGATTTCAAAACTTAATTTAAGTGGATAAAAAATGTTAAAAATTTAATTAATGGTTTAATGTTTTAAATAAGGCCAGGTATAAGTAAGCCACTTTCCCCAAGTGGAAGGCAAAAGGAAGAGGGGCCGACCAAGGGCAAGATGGATGGATGGCATCCTTGAAGTGACTGGACTGACCTTGAGGGAGCTGGGGGTGGTAACGGCTGACAGGGAGCTCTGGCGTGGGCTGGTCCATGAGGTCACGAAGAGTCGGAGACGACTGAACGAATGAACAACAACAATAAGTAAGCCTAAGAATAGTGGTTCTGACTGTAGGAATGGCACAGGTACGAGCCCCTTACTTACCACAATGAAGGGGAAGACCATCCCGATGACGAGGGTCCCGACCCAATTCAAGACTGCGCTGAAGACGAAGGAGGAGGGTCTCGAGGCCTGGTCAAAGATCTCCATGCGGACGGACGCCGTGGCCCCTGCTGTGGACCCAAGTGGGAGAAGAGGGCTGGGAAGGGAAGGGGCCCCCAGGGGTCATCTAGCCCACCCACCCACCCCTGGGAGCGGGGCGCAGCAGCGCAAATGCCCAATGCAACCCTAGTCCATAGCGCCTAGGCCAGGCAACTTCGGCCCTCCTTCCCTCCAGGTGTTTTGGACTACAACTCCCACAATTCCTAACAGCTGCTAATAATACTATAATAATAATAAAAATAATAATATAAAATATTTTTTAAAATAATAGAATAATAATAGTACATAAAACAAGATAATATTATATTATTATTGTACAAAATTGTAATATATAATAATATAAACAATAATAAAATAACAACCGTAAAAATATAATATTATCATATCATAATAAAAATCTTTATATCGATTTAGGACTGCTTGTATGTTTCTATCAAAGCCCTACCTCCTGCATCTTGTTCATGCCTAGCATTATTTTTTAAACTTTAATTACATTTGGCCCAGCCATAGATTTTAATTGTGCACTGTATTTTGTTTAATGTTTATGCTTTTTGTGTTATGAGATTTATTTTAATTGCTTTGTATTGTATTGTTATTGCTTGTATTGCTTGTATTGTTGTATGTGGGCTCAGCCTCATGTAAGCCACACTGAGTCCCTTGGGGAGATGGTAGCGGGGTATAAATAAAGTATTATTATTATTATTATTATTATTATTATTATTATTATATGATATAAAATGTTGTAAAATGAGAGCGCTGACCTGGTCCCATCCCGAACGAGAAGACAAAGCCAAAAATGAGGCCAAGGCTGCAGTAAGGAATCCAAGGCTGCAAATGCTATCAAGAAGAGAAGAAAATGGATTTTATATATATATATATATATATATATATATATATATATATATATTATTATAATCACTTATATAAATATAGCTGCTTTGAGTCTCCTATGTGGAAAGAGAAAGTGGGTTGTAAATAAAATAATAATAATAATAACATAATAATAATAATAATAAATATACAATATAATATATACTAATATATATTATAATAATAGCAGTAATAATAATTTAAATTTTATGCTGATGCTTTTATGTTAAGCCACTTTGGGAGAGATAAAACAGGGTGTAAATAATAATAATATTATAATATTATAATATTATTATAATATATATATATATATATTATAATATATATATAATATTATAATATATATATATATATATATATATAATAATATTATAAGTGATTATAATATTGTATTATTATAATCACTTATATAAATATAGCTGCTTTGAGTCTCCTATGTGGAAAGAGAAAGTGGGTTGTAAATAAAATAATAATAATAATAACATAATAATAATAATAATAAATATACAATATAATATATACTAATATATATTATAATAATAGCAGTAATAATAATTTAAATTTTATGCTGATGCTTTTATGTTAAGCCACTTTGGGAGAGATAAAACAGGGTGTAAATAATAATAATATTATAATATTATAATATTATTATAATATATATATATATATATATTATAATATATATATAATATATATATATATATATATATATATATATATATATATATTATAAGTGATTATAATATTGTATTATTATAATCACTTATATAAATATAGCTGCTTTGAGTCTCCTATGTAGAAAGAGAAAGTGGGTTGTAAATAAAATAATAATAATAATAACATAATAATAATAATAATAATAAATATACAATATAATATATACTAATATATATTATAATAATAGCAGTAATAATAATTTAAATTTTATGCTGATGCTTTTATGTTAAGCCACTTTGGGAGAGATAAAACAGGGTGTAAATAATAATAATATTATAATATTATAATATTATTATAATATATATATATATATATTATAATATATATATAATATTATAATATATATATATATATATATATATAATAATATTATAAGTGATTATAATATTGTATTATTATAATCACTTATATAAATATAGCTGCTTTGAGTCTCCTATGTAGAAAGAGAAAGTGGGTTGTAAATAAAATAATAATAATAATAACATAATAATAATAATAATAAATATACAATATAATATATACTAATATATATTATAATAATAGCAGTAATAATAATTTAAATTTTATGCTGATGCTTTTATGTTAAGCCACTTTGGGAGAGATAAAACAGGGTGTAAATAATAATAATATTATTATTAATAATAATAATATACTACAATAATATTAGAGATGGGATCCATGCAGGCAAAGGCCCATCGCCCACACCTGGCTCACCTGTAAGGAGAGGGTCAAGGTGAGTCCGGCCAGGACGGTGGCCATGACCCAGTATCCGCCCCACAGCAAGACCCGGCGCCCAAACCGCTCAATGACAGCACTCTGCAGACATAATAACATAAGAATAGAATACACACCTAATATAATAGGAATGTAATGATATAATATAATAATAATAATAATAATAATAATAATATAAAAATAATGACATGTGAATATATATTATAATATAGTTAAATAGTATAATAATATTATAATAGTACAATACAAAAACAATCATAATATAATAGACATATAATACAATATTAATGTAATAATAGTCATGTAATAATATATGACAGATGATATGTGATAATATAATATATAATAATGTAGTTAAATAATATAATAATAGTATTGTAATATTATAATAAAATAATAGGTGGTTGTAGGTTTTTCGGGCTGTATGACCATATTCTAGAAGCATTCTCTCCTGACATTTCGCATGCATCTCACAACATCTGAGGATGCCTGCCATAGATGCAGGCGAAACGTCAGGAGAGAATGCTTCTAGATCTAGAACATGGCCACACAGCCCGAAAAACCTACAACATCCCAGTGATACCGGCCATGAAAGCCTTCGACAATACAATATAATAATAGATAATGATATGTGATAATATAATACATACTAATGTAGCTAAATAGTATAATAATAAAATAGTATGATATAGAAGCAACAATAATAAAATAATGAATAATATACACATAATGTAATATTAATGTCATACTAGTAATCTATATAAATAAAAATGTCATGTTTGTTTGTGGGATTAACAGAACTCAAAAGCCACTGGACGAATTGACACCAAATTTGGACACAAGACACCTAACAGGCCAATGAGTGTCCTTCACTCAAAAATGATTTTTTCATTTGGGAGTTGTAGTTGCTGGGATTGTTCACCTACAATCACAGAGCATTCTGAACCCCACCAACGATGGAATCGAACCAAACTTGGCACACAGTTCTCCTATGACCAACAGAAAATACTGGAAGGGTTTGGCGGGCAGTGTCCTTTGGTTTGGGAGTTGTTGTTCACCTACATCCAGAGTTCACTGTGGACTCAAACAATGATGGATCTGGAACAAACTCTACATGAATACTCAATATGCTCAAATGTGAACACTGGTGGAGTTTGGGGAAAATAGACTTCACATTTGGGAGTTGTAGTTGCTTGGATTTATAGTTCACCTACAATCAAATTGATGGGGAGATATTGGAAATATAGAGATTTATTTATGTATAAATTGTATATACTTTACAAGCACTGAAATGTATAGAAAAATCAAGTTCTCTCTGTATCAGAAACCCAAGCTGACCGGACAAGCAAGCTGCGTCCAGGCACAGCAAGAGGGAGGTGAACATTCCAGGGGGGAGATAAGCCCGTCCTAGTAGCAACAGAGACTGGTACAACATAGCCCAGCATCTTCCTTCTAAGTAAGGGGCCTATCTCTCCCTCCTGACAGGTCAAAGTAGGCCCCTTGATTGATGAGTGTAAGCTGTAAGCTGTATGCTGCTCTTTAGAAAGAAATACAGAGACATTCCTTTCGCATGCTGGAAGATAGAATTTGATATTCCTATGTTGCTAAAGTGATGCACTGAATGATGTCAATCTATGTAGAAGCATGTTTCTTTGTTTGCCTGCAGTGGAAGTGTATAAAAGGCAGTCAACGCCTTCATCGGGCACTCTGGTTGCTTTTGGACACAGCTCCACTCCAGGGTCCCAGCTGGAAATAAAACCGTGCTTTTTCAGACCTCAGGAACTCTCCTTGTCTCTTTTCCTCAAATCTTCTCCCTGCCATTTAAACAGAGCATTCCGAACCCCACCAATGACAGAATTGGGCCAAACCTCCCACACAGAACCCCCATATGGGCCACAGCAACGCGTGGCAGGGGACGGCTAGTATATAATAAATAGGCATAATATCGTATCATATGATATAATACAATTGCACTGGCCACCTGCCCCCAAATACTCCTGATATGGGAGGGGATGATGGGGACTCACGCAGAGGAGGGCCGAGAGCAGCTCGAAGGCGCTGAGGCCCATGGACAAGGAGGGGATGTCGTCCTCTTGGAACCCGACCGCGCTCAGGACCTCGAAGGTGTAGCTGTAGATCTGCGGAGGGAAGGAACAGGTGCCGGGCAGTCCACGGCGGAGGGGTCACTCCAGGTCACCGCCCCCCAAGCCTGACCTGGCCTGACCCCGGACTCAACTGCCTGAATGCCGCTCAGCTGGACGCCCGCGGTCAGCAGGATCAGCAGGCAGAGCTGCCGGCGGTGGGACCGCTCCCGGAACAAAGACCAGCAGGCCCGGGGACCTCCCGCCGAGGAGCAGGTGACACCGCTGGCCTTCTGCCGCCAAAGGTCCTCCATCTCCTCCTGGATCCGCCATGGCTTCCCTGCGCCCCAATAGGCCTCCATGGCTGAAGGAAGGAGGGGGGAAAGTTGCATCAGATCACATTTTGACCCATTCATTATATTATTATTATTATTATTATTATTATTATTATTATTATTATTATTGAAGTTGAACATGACCCCCTCCCCCATAAAACATAGTAACTTATAGTTTTGCTAAGGACAAGGACACCAGACTGGATAATAAGGGTTAAGCCTTGGTCAGTTTGCCAAGACACTAACAACAACAAGGACCCTTTCCATGTGAGATACTAGTGTGTACATTTAATCAAGGTGTTATGCCCTAGGTTTCATATATAGCAGAAGGTAGCACATTTATTACTGAGAAACCCCCTCCCTTTACACTTATGTACTCTCTTGAACTTCTATGGGACTCTGGTGGGAGGGAGAAGTGGGTCTGTTTTCTATAACATGATTTCTATATTTCTATATTTCCCCCTGTGTACCTGACCTTTTCCTGACCCTCTTGCCCAATTCCCCTTTATTGAAAAATATATAAAAATACAAGGCAGCCACCCTTGCGTGACCCTGGAAAGGAGGAAATCCTCAGTTGGAAAAGACCCTGATCAAAAGACACTATTTGCATGGACAATAACAAAGGACCGTGACCTCTGGCCTCGGAGTTGGCCCCCCAGGGGAAGCAGTCACTTGGCATTTATGATCATATCTCAACAGGACAAAGGAAGCCTTCAGAAAGCCACGCTTTGTCCTAATCTGTTACTGATTCAACTTTTATTCACTGAAACCACAGCCAAGATTCCCTCATTGTTTCTGTGTCTCAGCACTGGAAAAATCCGGATTATGGCAGGCCTGCCAGACAATCAACGTTTATTGCAGCCATTCAAGGACAATAGCAAAGGCTAGCTCGCAGGCCCTTGGGACTTGCTGGTCACTTGGACATCTCAAAATCTCCATAATCCACTCAAGAATGCATTGTTTCCCCTCGTCCCGCCTCCCTCTCTCCTGATTCGTCATGACACCGAGGCAGCAGAAACCCAACAATTGGCCCAGGCACTCAGGAGGCGGTCAAGCCTCCTCCCAGCTGTAGA
The DNA here is from genome assembly GCF_025583915.1 of Anolis sagrei ordinatus. Taxonomy (NCBI): domain Eukaryota; kingdom Metazoa; phylum Chordata; class Lepidosauria; order Squamata; family Anolidae; genus Anolis; species Anolis sagrei. The sequence continues at coordinate 726,153 of NW_026847660.1, read as the reverse complement.
GCGCCAGCAAATTATCGTCGAGCCGGAAGAGGAGCGGGGAATGGGAGATTCAAACCTGGCAATTCTGTTTTATGTATAAAAAGGCCTTTATTTTTGTACACTGTATGCTTAGCTTGGCAAAATATTACTGCTCTGCATGCTTTTCAGCTGAATCGCAATAACATCGTCTTGGTGGCGCTTCCTTCAACTTTGGTGAGATTCTTTTGGGAACTTGGGGAAAAATCTTTGATATTGCGGCTTCTCTTGCTGACCATTGTAGTGAGCCCTTTTTGGTGGGTCCGCAGGGTCTCTCCTTCAGGGCCAGACCCTTTTAAATTCCTCCATGATTTCATTATTATTATTATTATTATTATTATTATTATTATTATTATTATTCTATTATTACATTATATTATACTATTATTTGACAAGCTGGAACGTGTCCAGAGGAGAGCGACTAAAATGATAAAAGGTCTGGAGAACAAGCCCTATGAGGAGCGGCTAAAGGAGCTGGGCATGTTTAGCCTGAAGAAGAGAAGGCTGAGAGGGGATATGATGAGAGCCATGGATAAATATGTGAGAGGAAGCCACAGGGAGAGAGGAGGGAGCAAGCTTCCTTTCTGCTTCCCTGGAGACTAGGACGCAATGGAGGAATGGCTTCCAACTACAAGAGAGGAGATTCCATCTGAACATGAGGAAGAACTTCCTGACTGTGAGAGCCGTTCAGCAGTGGAACTCTCTGCCCCGGAGGGAGTGTGGTGGAGGCTCCTTCTTTGGAAGCTTTGAAACAGAGGCTGGATGGCCATCTGTCAGGGGTGATTTGAATGCAATATTCCTGCTTCTTGGCAGAATGGGGGTGGACTGGATGGCCCAGGAGGTCTCTTCCAACTCTTTGATTCTAGGATTCTATGATTCTATTTTATTATTGTATTACATTATTATATAATATATCATCACATATCAAAAATAATAGTATTGTATTGTGTGATGTGGCAGCATAAAAGGCCAGCGTCCGCTCCGGTTTTCAGTCCCAATCCCCCAGTGGCTGACCTTCCCGGCTGCGCTGCTCGTCTCCTCGACACAAGAAGAGGTCGGGCGGAGACTCCGGGAAGAAGGGCAGCGTCAGGAGCTGGACCAAGGCCGGGAGGCCGCTGAAGGCCATCAGGAAGGGCCAGCGGTCAGCCGAGCCCAGGACCTCCCTGCAGGCATTGAGACAGAGAGACAATAGCAAGACCCATCATCCCTGCATGCATCTAGAATGCATGACCCATATGGAGTTGGACTAGAATGGGGGGCAATGGGGCCTCTGCTGCCCTTACCTCTGTCCGGTCACCTGTCCGCAGACCTTCCCCAAACTCCAGAAAGTGGAGGCGGTGGCATTGGCGAAGCCCCGGAGGGATTTCGGGGAGACCTCCCCCAGGTACTGCGGGTGCAAGGGGATCCCCAGCCCTGAGGACAAGAACATTCATATACCGATGTAATATAATATAATATAAATACATATATATGCATATAATATAATATAATATAATATAAATACATATATATGCATATAATATAATATAATATAATATAAATACATATATATGCATATAATATAATATAATATAATATAATATAATATAATATAAATACATATATATGCATATAATATAATATAATATAAATACATATATATGCATATATAATGTAAATATAATGTAATATATTATCATATTTATTCATTTATTTTATTTATTGACAGTATTTACATTCCGCCCTTCTCACCCCACAGCAGGGGACTCAGGGCGGATTACAATGTACATGTACATGGCAAACATTCAGTGCCATAGACACGCAACATATATAGACAGACACACAAAGGCAATTTTTTCTGGCCACTAGGGGAGCTGTTGCTTCAACGTCCATCCGCAACACTGATGAAGTACTTCCTCGTTCCCCGCATGCTTGCTGGAGATTTTTATGGCCTCATAAATGTGTGTGTGTGTGTATATATATATATATAAACAAACACACACACACACATTATGTGATATGACCTGAATCCCCTTCGAGGTTGAAATATAAATACCGCAAATAAAATTATATATATATATAATTTTATTTATATTTCAACCTCGAAGGGGACTCAGGTCATATCACATAACACATATACAAACATATACAGCAAACATATACGGCAGACAATTGTACACAGATAGAGGTATATATAAGCTTTTCTCATATTCGGCATCTTGGAGGTTTATACTCTGTTCCGGCCACAGGGACATGTTGTCGCTCCACTTTCCCTGCCAAAGAGCTTTGTTTGTAAACTTCCTCCTAGATCAAATCGCCTTCGTATTTTGGCATTTCCTTATGGGAAATACCTCCCTGCTATTTATCTACTCACATTTTGCTTTCAAATTGCTAGGTAGGCAGAAGCTGGGCTAAAGGCCAGGAGCTCACCCCAACCCGGGCTTCAAACTGTCAACCTTTCGATTGGCAAGATTTACTGCAGCTTGCGGTTAACCTGCTGTGCTAAATATATATTATAATGTATATAAATATAATATATATATACATAATATATATAATATAAATAATATATATTATAATATATAAAAAATATAATAATATATAATATATATGTATAATATATATATATTTATGCGATATAATATATAATATATATACATAATGTATATAATATAAATAATATATATTATAATACATATAAAATATAATAATATAATATATATATGTATATGTATATAATATAAAGTATATAATAATATAGAAAATATTATTATATATAATTATATAATATATACAGTATATAATAATATATAAAATATATGTATAATATATATATGTGATATAATATATAATATATAATATATATATATATTATATTATATATATTATATAAATAATATATATTATAATATACAGTATATTCTGGCGTATAAGACTACTTTTTAACCCAAGAAAATCTTCTCAAAAGTCAGGGGTCGTCTTATACGCGGGTGTAGTCTTATGCATGGGAGTTGTCTTAACTCAATATTTTAACTGGAAAAGTTGGGGGTCGTCTTATACGCTCAGTCGTCTTATATGCCGGAATATACGGTATATGCATAATATGTATATGATATAATATATTATAATATATATATAATATATAATAATATATAAAATATATGTATAATATACATATGTGATATAATATATAATATAATACATATACATAATGTATATAACATAAATAATATATATTATAATATATATAAAATATAATAATCTATATATATAAATTTGTTAGGGGCATCCAAAACGGCAAAACAACAAAACTCAAAAATCCCCCAACGAAACTTAACCAAAATCCCCGTGCCCATAACACAACCCACAAGGTACAAACATATCTACTCAAAATGAAAAACAACACAACAACACACTCACAAAATGGCAAAAGAACAAAACTCAAAAAAACCCCAACGAAACTTAACCAAAATTCCCATGCCCATAACACAACCCACAAGGTACAAACATATCTACTCAAAATGAAAAACACAACAACACACTCACAAAACGGCAAAACAACAAAACTCAAAAAAACCCAACGAAACTTAACCAAAATTCCCATGCCCATAACACAACCCACAAGGTACAAACATATCTACTCAAAATGAAAAACAACACAACAACACACTCACAAAACGGCAAAACAACTGAGCATGCGCATTGGCACCCAGCCGCAAGTTCCCTGGCGCGCGCACACGGCCTTCCGGCCAACGTTCCCTCTGCGGAAACCATGCCCACTCCAAGCCCCGCCGCGCCGCTTCCCGCACACACACCCCCCTGCCGCACACACACACACAACCCCACACTCCATCACTCCCCCCGCCGCCGCACACACACACGCAACCCCACTCCCCCCGCCGCCGCACACACACACGCAACCCCACTCCATCACTTCCCCCGCCGCCGCACACACACACGCACCCACCCCCCCGCCCGCCGCACACACACACGCAACCCCACGCTCCATCACTCCCCGCGCGCACACACACACGCAACCCCACGCTCCATCACTCCCCCCCGCCGCACACACACACGCAACCCCACCCTCACTCCCCCCGCCGCCGCACACACACGCAACCCCACGCTCCATCACTTCCCTGCCCCAATCTTACCTCCTTTTACTTCACGCCACCTCCAAACCCCCCCCCCCCCCCTCCCCCCCCGTCAAAATCAGGAAGGAAGGAAGGAAGGAAGGAAGGAAGAGAAAGGGAGGTAAAGAAAAAGGGGGAAGGAAGGAAAGTTAGAGGAAGAAGAAAAGGAAAGAAAAGGAAAGATGGAAGGAAAGAAAAGACAGCAGAAAAGAAAGAAAAAGGGGGAAGGAAGGAAAGAGATAGAGAAAGAAGAGAAGGAAAGATGGGAGGGAAGGAAGGAAGGAAGGAAGGAAGGAAGGAAGGAAGGAAGGAAGGAAGGAAGGAAGGAGAGAAAGAGGGAAGATTGGCCACAGCAATGCGTGGCGGGTAAAGGTTGTTATTTCTATTATTATGATGATGCTATTATTATTCCTCTGAGACCCTTTTAGGGGGAATGGGAGAGGTGTCAGGTCCCAGAGGCAATGCACTGCATTATTGTTATTGTTATGATGGTGGTGAAATAAAAGAAAATAAAAAGAGAAAGAAGGAACCAAACAGGGAGGGAAGAAAGGCAAAGGAAGAAAGGGGGAGGGAATGAAGGAAAGAGAGAAGGATGAAACCAAGTAGTGAAAGAAGGAAAGAAAGAGGTAGAGAAGGAAGAAGGGAGAGAAAGGGGGAGGAAAAGGGGGAAGGACTAGGTAGGTACCTCTCTTTCATAATAGTCCAGATATCTACCTCAACTTTGATAAGTTTTACTATAGGCCACAGCAACGCGTGGCAGGGCACAGCTAGTATAATATATATGTATGTATAATATGTATATAAAGTATATAATAATGTATAAAATATATGTATAATATATATATGTGATATAATATATAATATATTATATATATTATATAAATTATATATATATTATATTATATATATTATAATATATTATAATATATATAAAATATATTATTTATTTATTTATTTATTTATTCTATATAAATTATATATAAAATATATGTGATAGAATATATAATAATATATAAATATATTATATATATAATATAAATAATATATATTATAATATATATAAAATATTAAATATATTAATGTATAATATGTATATAATATGTTATAATATATATCAATATATATTTTATATTATATCTCTATATCTATATCGGCCTTCCTCACCAACGCAGAATCCGCACAGGAAGCGTCCGGCGAGGATCAGCTCGAAGGAAGCGGCCCACCGGCTGGAGGCGAGCAGCAGAGAGGCGGCCAGCATCGCAAGGTTGTTGCCCAGAAGGCACTTCTTCCTAGGAAGACAAAAGGTTCTGGGTTCGACTCTTTCTCCTTTCGGGGAAAGAATGGATTCCGTTGACAAAGGGAGAATAGGACGACTTACTTGCCGTATTTGGTGGCCAAGTAGCCGCTGAGGATGGAGCCCAAGAGGCCCCCGAAGGCGAAGATGGAGACGACCAAGGACCAGAGGAAAGTGAGGGTCTCGGGGGGGACGGGGTCCCGGAAAGTGGAATTGAGGAAGGCCTTCACGTGCTGCAAGAAATGGAAGAACAGAAGAAGGGAAGGGAGAACGAAAAGAAATAAAAGGTGAATGAGCAAACAAAAGAAAGAAAACAAAAACAAAAGAATGGAAGAACAAGTGAAAGAAAAAACAAAATAAGGAATGAAAGAAACAAGAAAAAGAGCAAAAATGAAGGAAATAAAGAATTAACTATTATTATGATATGTATTATATTTATTTATACTTGTTTATATGTATTATATTTATTTATCTCTCCCGAAGGAGACTCGAAGCAGCTTATAATTAAAAGTATGACCACATCATTCATAATATACAAATATGCAAATATTAAAATGCAATTAATCATAGCAGTATTTTTAAACATCACCGTTAAAAACCATTAAAACATATCCAAAGCTAAAAATCCCAAGCAAAAGAGAGAAATAAAAACAAATGAAGGGAAGAAAGAATGTACAAACGAAAAAAGTAAACAAAGGATAAAGGAACGACATAACAAAAGAAAGAAACAATTTAATAAAAAAGAATGAACAAGCAAAAGAAAGAAAGAACAAAAAAGGAAAGAAAGAAACAAGAGAAAGAGCAAGAAGGAATAAAAGAAAGAAAGAGCAAGAAGGAAAAGAAGGAAAGAAACAAAAATGAACAAATGAAGGAAAAAACAAAGGAAAGAAAGAAAGAAAAGAAATTAACAAAAGAAGGAAAGAATGAAAGAATGAAAAAACAAAAGGAAGGAAGAACAAATAAAAGAAAGGACAAATGAAAGGAAGATCAAAGAATAAAAAAGAAAGAACGAACAAATGAAAGAAAGAAAAAAATGAATGAAAGAAAGAACAAATTAAAGAACAAATGTATAGTATTTATACTATTATACATTATTATATTTTTTATAATTATTCTAATTTATATATTTATTATTGCTACATAAAACTATTGTATTTATTATAACCATCATTATTTATAGTATACATTATATATAAGTGTGTGTGTGTGGGGGGGGGTCATATTTATTATAACCATTCTATTTACTACGTATCATATTTATCATTATTTATAGTATTATACATTATGTGTGTGTGTGTGTGTGTGTGTGTAAAACATATATTTTATACAAAAATATAATAGAAAACAAATGAAAGAAAGAATAAAGGAACAAAAGAAAAAGAAAGAACGAACAAACGAAAGAAAAAAGAACAAAAAGGAAAAAAACAAATGAAAGAAAGAATAAAAGAACCAAATAATGAAAGCAAGAAAATAAACAGCAAGAATGTATAAAAAGAAAGGAAGGAAGGAAGAAAAGAAAGAAAGAAAAGAAAAGAAAGAACGAGAAAAATAACGGAAGGAAGGAAGGAATGCATTGAGGCTGACCTTAGGTGACCCCAAGCCAGACCTCCCATTAGGAGTAATGGGGGAAGCGTGACCTCCTTACTGGGGAAGTGAAGGTGATCATGGAGACCTGGAACCCGGCCTGGAAGGTCCCTCCAATCCCGAGGACAAGGATCATTTGGAGGAGCTTCCGGTACTGGATCTATTGGGAAGAGAATTGATCGACTGGTGATCCATCAGCCCATTTGCATCCCCCCCCCCAAAGAGGCCAAAGGGCTACTCACTGCGTCCCAAAATGAAGAAGTAGAGGAAGAGGGGGGCATTTTGGCCCTGGGGTGACTTGGGGTCAGGTCGGGGGTCCGAGTGTCCAGTTGTCCGGCTGGTGGTCAGCGTCCCTCTGGACGTAGCAGAGAGATGGAGAAGGGTTAATGTTTCCTGGGAAGTGGATGATGCGGTCCGATGGGTCAGTCGCTGGACCGGAAAAACCTTAATTCTGATTAAAAGGAGCTATTAACCATTATAAAGGTGGATAGATATATCTGGGGAAAGGTGGGATGAAAGCAAATGACATCATCATCACCACTATCACCACCACCATCACCACTAACATCACCACCATAATCACCACCACCACCATCACCACCACCACCACCATCACCATCACCACCACCATCATCACCACCACCACCACCATCCCTAGCATCACCACCACCACCATCATCACCACCATCACCATCACCATCACCACCACCACCATCACCACCACTACCATCATCACCATCACCACCATCACCACCACCACTACTATCATCACTACCACCACCATCATCATTACCTTGGTTACATGTATTATCATTGTATTTATTATAACTATTCTCCTTATTCTTATATTTATTATTGCTATAGAAAATTATTGTATTTATTATAATTGTCCTATTTATCATTATTTATAGTATTATACATTATTATTTTTATTATAACTAATCTTATTATATTTATTATTGCTATAGAAAATTATTGTATTATAATTATTCTATTTATCATTATTTATAGTATTATACATTATAATTTTTATTGTAACTATTCTTATTCTTATATTTATTATCGCTATATAAAATTATTGTATTTATTATAATTATTCTATCATAATTTATAGTATTATTATTATGTTTATTATAACTATTCTTATTCTTATATTTATTATCGCTATATAAAATTGTATTTATTATAATTGTCCTATTTATCATTATTTATATTATTATACATTCTTATTTTTATTGTAACTATTCTTATTCTTATATTTATTATTGCTATAGAAAATTATTGTATTTATTATAATTATCCTATTTATTATTTATAGTATTATACATTATTTTTATTATAACTATTCTTACTTATATTTATTATGCTATAGAAAATTATTGTATTTATTATAATTATTCTATTTATCATTGTTTATAGTATTATACATTATTATTAATATTATAACTATTCTTATTCTGATATTTATTATTGCTATATGAAATTATTATATTTGTTATAACCATTCTATTAATTATATTTATTGTTATTTATAGTATTATATATTTTAATTTTTATTATAATCATTCTTATTCTTATATTTATTATTGCTATGTAAAATTATTGTATTTATTATAATTATCCTATTTATCATTATTTATAGTATTATACATTATTATTTTTATTATAACTATACTTATATTTATTATCGCTATATAAAATCATTGCATTTATTATAATTATTCTATTTATTTTATCTATCATTATTTATAGTCTTATACATTATATATATATGTGTGTGTCATATTTATTATAAACATTCTATATAGTATTATATATTAACCATTCTATTTATAGTATAGTATTATATATTATATATATTTGTGTGATATTTATTATATTTACTATCTTGGGTCCCCGTCGTTGGCCAGGTTATCTGAAAATGTCAATTTTTTAATTATACAAAATGCATAAGGCTTTGGGTGAACTACAACTCCCATCATGCCAGGTTCACTCCCTCAGTGCTTAAAGTTTGTTATGTTGGGCAAGTTTGTTCTAGGTGCATTGTTGGTGGGACTCAGTCTGCTCTCTGGCCTTAGGGTAAACTACAACTCCCACTATGGCGAATCAGTCCCCTCAAACCGTTCCAGTAGGCTGAGTTGGTTGTGGGGCTTCTATGTGCCAAGTTTGGTCCGGGTCCATCATCGGTGGACGTCGCAGTTGCTCTGGTTGCAGGTGAACTACAACTCCCAGAAAGGAAGGCCAGTTATCCCCAAACCCTTCCAGTAATCAAATTTCAGCATATCGGGTATGTGTGCTTAATTTGGTTCAGATCCATTGTTGTTTGGGGTCATAGTGCTCTCTGGATGTAGGTGAACTACAACTCCCTCAAATCAAGGTGAATTGTCCCAAAAGACCTCCAGTATTTTTAGCTGACCATGGGGGGCTCCGTGTGCCAAGTGCGGTCCAATTCCATCTTTGGTGGAGTTCAGAGTGCTCCTTGATTGCAGGTGAACTATACATCCCAGGACCTACAACTCCAAAATGCCCAGGCCAATGTTGGTTGTTTATCTCTACATTTGTTTATTTGTTTATGGTTTGATTGTTTTTTTCCAGTTTGCAAATTTGTAGCTCTGTCACTGTTGTAAACGCTGAGGAAAATGTTGCCAAACAAAAATGTGCATATGTGTGTATATGTGTGTGTGTGTATGTGTGTTGGTTATATATGTGTGTGCGTGTGTATGTGTGACTGTTATACATATGTGTGTATATGTGTTTATATGTGTGGATGAATATATATATATATATGTGTGTGTGTGTGTGTGTATGTTTGTATATGTGTGTATATATGTGTGTGTGTACATGTATATATGTTTATATGTCTGTAACATATATGTGTGCATATTTGTGAGTGTATATATATATGTGTGTGTTTGTGTGTGAGTGTATATATATATGTGTATATATATGTGTTTATATGTGTGAATGCATATATTGTGTGTGTGTGTATGTGTGGCTGTTATACATATGTGTGTATATGTGTTTATATGGGTGGATGAATATATATATATGTATGTGTATGTTTGTATATATGTGTGTACATGTGCATGTATATATGTTTATGTGTCTTTTACATATATGTGTGCATGTGTGTGTATATATATGTGTTTGTGTGCCTATGTGTTATGCATATGTGTATATATGTGTTTACATGTGTGAATGCATATATTATGTGTGTGTGTACTGAATGATGACAAACTCTCTTTCTTTGGTATTTGGATAGTCATCTGTCGGGAGGAATTTAATTGTGTCTTCCATCCAAATATGGATCATGCAATGATTATATCCACACAGAATTGTTTACAATTTGTTTATTGACACATTACAAATCTGGAAACCAAATACACAGAAAACAATTCAGAAGTTCTCGTAGGGGGATAGATCTTTCCGGAAGCCCTTCCGGAAGACGGCGGCCATCTTGCTTCTCGGCCTCGGGTCCGCCTTGAACTCGGCATCGATTTCCGCCAAGGATTTCCCCTTCGTTTCCGGGAGGAAGAGGAAGAAGAAGGTCCCGGAGGCTGCCATGGCAACGGCAAATATGAGGAAAACGAATGGCCCCAAGGCACCCTGGGAAGGAAGGAGCGACGAGATTGGCTCGGTCAAAACCTGGATTTGCATATCTGCCTGAGGAGGCGGGGCCTGAGGCGTGACAGGCACTCACCACGGCGAATGGGAAGGTGATCCCGATGAGGAAGAGCCCCGCCCAGTTGAGGCAACCGCCAATCACGAAGGCCGAGGGGCGGGATGAATGAGGAAAAATCTCCATCATGACGGACATGGCAGCCCCGTCTGCGAAGGAAGGAAGGAAGGAGAGAAGGAAGGAAGGAAGGAAGGAAGGAAGGAGAGAAGGAAGAGAAGAAAAAGGAAATGAGAGAAGGAAGAAAAAGGAAATTAGAGAAAAGAAGAGATGAATGAAAAAAGGAGGGAAGAGAGAAGGGGGAAAGGAAGAAGGAAATATTTGGAAGAAGAGAAGGAATGAAGAGAAGAAGACAATGAGAGAAAGGAAGAGATGAGTAAAAAAGGAGAGAGCGAAAGGAAGAAGGAAGGAAGGAAGAGAGAGAGATGTTGGAAATATTTGGAAGAAAAGAAGGGAGAGAGGAAGAGAAGAAGGAAGTAAGGAAGAAAAAGGGAATGACAGAAGGGAATGAAGAGACGAATGAAAAAGGAAGGAAGAGAGAGAAAGGAAGTTGGAAGTTGGAAAAATTTGGAAGAAGAGAAGAGATGGAGGGGAGGGAAGGAAGGAAGGAAGAGAAGGATAGGAAAGAAAGGAAGAAGGAAGGAAGAGAGAGAGAGAAAGGAAGAAGGAAATATTTGGAAGAACAGAAGGAATGAAGAGAAGAAGACAATGAGAGAAAGGAAGAGATGAATAAAAAAGGGAGAGAGAGAAAGGAAGAAGGAAGGGAGGAAGAGAAGAAGGAAGTAAGGAAGAAAAAGGGAATGAGAGAAGGGAATGAAGAGATGAATGAAGAAAGGAAGGAAGAGAGAGAGAGAAAGGAAGTCAGAAATATTTGCAAGAAGAGAAGAGAGGGAGGGGAAGGAAGGAAGAGAAGGATAGGAAAGAAAGGAAGAAGTGAAGGAAGGAATGGAGAGAGGGAAGATGGGAGAGAGGGAGGAAAGAAAGAGAAGGAGGAAATGAAGAAGGTGTCACCATGACGTCTGAATGGACGCCCTCCCCGATTCTTCCCAGGCGAGTGTCAGGTGTCCCGATGCGCTACTCACTAGGCCCCAATCCGAAGGCGACGACGAAGAGGAAAACAAGGGCGGCGCTGGCACAGGAGGCCCAGGGGAGACGATCCTGGGTGGAAGAGGGAGGGAGGGAGGAAAGAAGGGAGGGAGGGAGGAAGGTCATAAAAGACATGCGGTCTGAATGCCATCCTAAGTGAGGAATTCATGAACTGTCATTCAAAGTTGCGGAAGAGAAATGCTGAGGATGATTAACTCTTGGTGGAAAACAACATGTTTCCATTACCAGAGACAAGGGCTCTTTCAAGTTTCGTCAACACAATGCTTCCTTATATTAAGAAGGAAAGCCAACATCTGTCCGGAACGGATGGGTCAGCAGCAGGCTTTAGCTGGGCAAAACAACCTGTCCGTCATTTACAACATTCTGGAACAACAACAGCAAGGAAGTTGCTCTATAAGAGACCTTTTAACTCTCCCAAAGTGTGCCAGACTGCCGGGGAATGCAGAGCGCCTAACGTAGTTCTATGCAGTGGGTGGGCCTACTTCCTTTCTCTGTATTGCTCTGTGAGATACTCTGTCTCATTGAGAACGGAATAAAAGAACCCTTTAAATGTTTAAAAAGCATGCATTTTCCCCTCCCCGTATGTTTGCAGGTCTTTGCAAGTCCCATATACATCTAGATATCTAGAGATTTCTATGTACTTGTATATCTGTATCTATGTTGTTGTTGTTCATTCGTTCAGTCGTCTCCGACTCTTCGTGACCTCATGAACCAGCCTACGCCAGAGCTCCCTGTCGGCCGTTACCACCCCCAGCTCCCTCAAGGTCAGTCCAGTCACTTCAAGGATGCCATCCATCCATCTTGCCCTTGGTCGGCCCCTCTTCCTTTTGCCTTCCACTTTCCCCAGCATCATTGTCTTCTCTAGGCTTTCCTGTCTCCTCATGATGTGGCCAAAGTACTTCAACTTTGTCTCTAGTATCCTTCCCTCCAGTGAGCAGTCGGGCTTTCTTTCCTGGAGGATGGACTGGTTGGATCTTCTCGCAGTCCAAGGCACTCTCAGAACTTTCCTCCAACACCACAGCTCAAAAGCATCGATCTTCCTTCGCTCAGCCTTCCCTAAGGTCCAGCTCTCACATCCGTAGGTGACTACGGGGAAGACCATGGCTTGGACTAGGCAATGGATCTTTGTTGCCAGTCTGATGTCTCTACTCTTCACTATTTTATCGAGACTGGACATTGCTCTCCTCCCAAGAAGTAAGCGTCTTCTGATTTCATCTGTATCTATATGTATATTTTTATATATGCATTTCCCCCTCACATGTTTGCAAGTCTCTGCAAATCCTACATAGATATCAATAAATCTATATATCTGTATATATCTGTGTGTGTATGCGTGTGTGTGTATATATATAATTTTATATATGACTTTTCCCCTCACATGTTTGCTAGTCTTTGCAAATCTTATATAGATATAATTATCTATAGATAGAGAGGTGTCTAGATAGATATATGTGAATATAGATATATAGGGATTGCAAATATTACAGGGGGGGAAATGCACACACATGTCTAGATAGTATTTTTTGCTGATTGTGGGGACTCTGTGTGCCAAGTTTGGTCCAATTCCATCTTTGGTGGAGTCCAGAGTGCTCAATGATTGCAGGTGAACTATACATCCCAGGACCTACAACTCCAAAATTTCCAGGCCAATTCCCGTCAAAAAGCACCAGTATTCAAATTTGGGCATATTGGATATGCATGCCAAGTTTGGTCCAGGTCCATCATTGTTTGGGGTCATAGTGTGCTTTAGATGTAGGTGAACTACAACTCCTATAAATCCCTCCAAAGACCTCCAGTATTTTTTGTTGGTCATGTGGGGTTTGTGTGCCAAGTTAGTTCCAGGTCCATCGTTGGTGGAAGTAAGATATATAGATATATGGGGCTTGCAAATATTGCATATATAGAGAGATAGACGTCTAGATAGATATAAACATAGAGATTTAGGGTTTGCAAATATTGCAAGAAGGAAATGCACAGAGAAAGAGAGAGGATTTGCAAATGTTTCAGGGGGAAATGCATATGTGAAAATAATATACATAATTATAACTCTATATCTAGCTCTGCATTGTTTATACAAGCATTGAATGTTTGCTTGTTAATATGTTGGAAGCTGAAATGAAGTTCTTCTATTATTATTATTATTATTATTATTATTATTATTATTATTATTACGTTATTGTTGATATCATATTGTTTTTGTTGACCCTACTTTTCTACTTGTAGAGCTAGTTTACTGTTGTTGTTTTTCTAAATATGGCAAATATTCAAAAACATTGAACCTTCGGATGCCTCAATTAATGCAATTTTATTGATATCTATTTTGATTTTGAAACTGACCCGTAGCGGCTGCATTTCCCACCCTCGGCTTATACTTGAGTCAATAAGTTTTCCCAGTTTTTTGTGGTAAAATTAGGTGCCTCGGCTTATATCCGGGTTGGCTTATACTCGAGTATATACGGTATGTGGTTTTCTGTTTTATTCCGCCTCCGTTCTCCCTCCCCGCCCATCCGTCTACTGACCTGGAGGCCGAGCGCAAGGGTCAGCAGCCCCAGGGTGGCGGACATGGCCCCGCAGCCGCCCCACAGGAGGACCCGGCGGCCAAAGTGGTCAATGGTCAGCGCCTGAAGAAAGGAGGGAGGAGGAGGAGGAGGAAGACCACCGGAGAGCATTACAGTTAGAGCCGGGGAAGGGAGGAAGCAGGTCTCTGTCTCAGAGCCGGAGAAAGGGGGAAGCGGTCACGAAAGGCTGTGTTTGTATTCCGCCCTCTCTCTCTCTCTCTCCCCACGGGGACTCTTTCTTACGCAAAGGACGGCCGAAGCCAGTTCGCAGAATCCGACTCCGAGGGACACGTAAGGGATCAGGTCCTCCTTGAACCCCAAAGTGCGGAAGACATCAGAAGTGTAGAAATAGACCTGGCAATAATAATAATAGTAATAACATAACATAAATAATAATAATAACGTATTGTCGAAGGCTTTCATGGCCGGAATCACTGGGTTGTTGTAGGTTTTTTTGGGCGATATGGCCATGGTCTAGAGGCATTTTCTCCTGACGTTTCACCTGCATCTATGGCAAGCATCCTCAGAGGTAGTGAGGTCTCTTGGAACTAGGAAATTGGGTTTATATATCTGTGGAATGACTATGCAATCTTTTGTTGAATCACCTCTCAACAAAAGATTGCCCCAGGCACTGTCAGGCCATCAAATGCTAATCAAGGTGGTCAGTTGAAGCATTCACACCTAGCTCCAGCAGACAAGAGTCCTTTGTCCCACCCTGGTCATTCCACAGATATAAAAAAGGTAAAGGTAGTCCCCTGACATTAAGTCCAGTCATGTCTGACTCTGGGGTGTGGTGCTCATCTCCATTTCTAAGCCGAAGAGCCAGCGTTGTCCATAGACACCTCCAAGGTCATGTGGCCAGCATGACTGCATGGAGCGCTGTTACCTTCCCACTGGAGCGGTACCTATTGATCTACTCACATTTTGCATGTTTTCGAACTGCTAGGTTGGCAGAAGCTAGGGCTGACAGCGGAAGCTCACGCCGCTCCCCGGAATCGAACCTGCGACCTTTCGATCAACAAGCTCAGCAGCTCAGTGCTTTAACCCACTGCGCCACCGGGGGCTCCTTCCACAGATATAGAAACCCATTTTCCTAGTTCCAATAGACCTCACGACCTCTGAGGATGCTTGCCATAGATGCAGGCGAAACGTCAGGAGAGAATGCCTCTAGAACACGGCCATATAGCCTGAATAAACCTACAACTCAATAAAATAAATAAATAATAAAATAAAAAGGAATGCATATAATAACACAAATACTAAAATTAATAAAATAGCAATGATAATAAGATCAATAATAAAACAAATATAGATAGATAATAACATGGATAATAAAATAGAATACCGTAGATAATAAAATAAATAGAACAAACGAATAAATAAAGCGAAAGGACCCTTTCCTTTATTTATTTTTTTAATTTATAGATGGATAGATAGACGTAAATAATAATAATATTAAAATAGACTAAAATAGAGAATAATGTAAACAATAAAAAAATAATATAATATAAATATATTATGTCTCTATATAGATAATATATTTAATTTATATTATTTTTTATTATTTACATTATTGTCTATACTATTCTATTTTAATATTTACGTTATTATCTATTCTATTTATTTGCTAGTTTACTATGTTATATCATATTTAATATTATATATATATATATATTCCGCCCAGTCCCTGCCCCCCTCCCCAAAGAGAGGCCAGGGTGCTCACCGCATTGATGCCGCAGAGCTGCAAGGTGAGGACGGAGGCGGCCAGGATGTGCACCTGGGGCCGGAGGGCGGGGTCTCTCAGCAGCGCCAAGGGGCTCAAGGGGGGGTCCGGAGTCGCTTCCGCCTTGAGCTCGGCCAGGCCTTCTTCGTGGGCCCCAGGACCCCACAGTCTCTGCAAGGCTTTGGGGGTAAGTGGGTGGGTGATCTTTATAGTCTTCCATAGGCAACCCATTGATTGATTGGTTTCGTGGCCCCTAACCCATCCATCAATCAATAACATTATTGACATCTTGAGATTCTTAGGATGGATTTCAAGATAGAAAAGACAGCATGACGTTAGATGCGGTTAAAAACACACACACACACATACAGTATGAGATTGATTCTGTGATCTCTAATAATTAATCAATCAATCAATCCAATCAATCAATAATTTTATTGACATCTTAAAAGTCTTAGGATGGATTTCAAGAGAGAAAAGACAGTATGACATTAGATGCAGTTAAACACACACACACACATATCCAATATGTGATTGATTGATTCTGTGACCCCTAATCATCAATCAATCCAATCAATCAATAACTTTATTGACATCTTAAAAGTCTTAGGATGGATTTCAAGATAGAAAGGACAGTATAACATTAGATGCATATATTAAGACGTCAATAAGGTTATTGATTGATTGGATTGATCGATTTATTAGGGGCCACAAACTTATATATATATGTTTGTGGCCCCTAATCAATCGATCAATCCAATCAATCAATAACTTTATTGACGTCTTCAAATTCTTAGGATGGATTTCAAGACAGAAAGAAAGGTTGGCATGAAAACATAGATAGTTAGAAACATATAAATTGCATATATCTTATTGATTGATTAATTGGCTTTGTGGCCCCCAATTAATTGATCGATTCCAGACTCACCGTAAAAGAGCGCAGACCCCCATCTTCTCCTGACCGAGTCAAAAACACGTTTTTCCTTTTGGTTTCAGTGTCTCTTTCTCCACTTTTTGTGGAGGAAACCACAACACCCAAGCTAGTAATTAACTAACGAGGCCTTATAATTATTTATCCGGGTGACTAAATGGCTCATTAAGGCAATCCCCGTGCAATCCCCTTGGCCGAGGCCAGGCTAGATGACCGCTAGTCGCCCCCCCCCCCCCCCCCCCCCCCCCCCCCCCCCCCCCCGCAATCCCTTCCTCACCTTTCCGGCACCCCTCTTCGTCTTTCTTCTGAATCAAGAGGAAGGGAGGCGATTCGGGGAAGAAGGGCAAGGTCAGCAGCTGGGCAAAGGCCGCGACCCCGACAAAGGACAACAGGAAAGGCCACGACCCTTGCGACCCCAGGAGCTCCCTAGGAGGCGGGGCAGAGGTCAGCAGGGGGCCAAAAGGAAACCCATTTGATAGCACCTATTTATTATTAGTAGTAGTAGTATTATTATTTCACCTGAGTCCTAATATTTGCCCCAAGGATTTCCCAAAGGACCAGAAGAAGCCGGACGTTGCGTTGGCGAAACCCCGAAGCCTCTTTGGGGAGACCTCCCCGGCATATTGCGGGTGGACAGCCATCGAAACGCCTAGGAACGAAGGAAGGAAGGAAGGGACGAAAGACGGGAAGGTCAAGGAGACACAACATGGTGGCAAAACATTATGGAATTATGTCGGCCCTAGAAAACAACAAATCCCAAAAGCAGCAAGCAAACGACAAACAGCAGACAACTGCAAATCCCAGTTTTACAACCAAGAAACGTCTTCTCCAAATCAAGAGGCGTTTCTCTGACGCGGCTCCTTAAGACACTTAAGCAAACTTTAAATCCCAGCAAACTACAAATCCCACTGGGGTGAAATGGTCCACCAAGAGCCCTCTTCTCAAAAACCAAGACATATTTCTCCATAAGTGTCTAACCCCCCCCCCCCCCCCCCGCAAAAAGGACACTTAAGCAAACTATAAATCCCGGCGAACTACAAATCCCACTGGTGTCAACTGGGCGGTAATGGTCCATCAACATCCTCTTCTTTACCCCAGCAAATAGTTTATTTTATTTAGCAACTCCCCCCTCACACACACACAAAGGACCCTGAAGCAAACTGCAGATCCCAGCACCATACTACAGATCCCGCATTACCGGCGCCGACTCCGAAGAGGAACCGGCCGAGGAGGAGCATCGGGAGGGAAGCAGCGCTTTGGCTGAAGGCAAGGAGGAAGGAGGCGAGCAGGACAAGGAGGTCGTTGCCCAGGAGTGTCCGCTTCCTGCAAGACAGGGACCCGTTAATAGGCGTGTTAAATGAGGGACCGGCTGATTAATGAACATTCGGCCAATTAGGGAATAATTAATTGACTGAGTAATTAAGGGCTGGCTAGTTATTTAACTGACTAATTAGGGAACTAATTCATTGGATAATTATGGAATAATTAATTTACTAATTAGGAATCAATTAATCAGCTGGCTAAATAGGAACCAAATTAATTACTGAATTATTAATTAACTCGTTGGGAACCAATTAATCAACTGGCAAAAATAGAAACTAAATGAATTGACTAATTAGTGGCTCATAAACTAATCAGTGACTAAGTAACTGGCTACATAGGGACTGATTAATTAAATGATCAATTAGAGACCTATTAATTGACTAATTAGGGATTGAATTAACTAAGTAATTATGGAGTAATTAATGAACTTGCTGATTTGGGAATAATTATTGACTAATTAGAAACTGACTGATTAATTCACTAATCAGGGACTAATCAACTGGCTAATCAGGGATGAATTAATTAAGTGACCAGTTAGGGACTGATTAATCAACTGGCTAAATAGGATGTAAATTAGTTGGCTAATTAGGGTCTAGTTAGATAACTGAAAGATTAGGGGCTGATGAATTAACAGGCTAATTAGGGACTAATTATTAAGGTACATGGCTAAGTTCCTGTGGGATCTCTGTGTTAAATAAGGCATTATATGGTCTTAAACAGTCAGGACTCGCCTGGCATGATGGTTTGAATGATGATTTGGCCAAATCATCATTCTCGATTGTGGCCCCTTATTTATGGAATGCCTTGCCAGTTGAAACCCGAACCATCCGAGAGCCACTTGCTTTTCTGAAAGCATGTAAAACCTTTCTTTTCCGACAAGCTTTTGATGGGTGAATAACTCGGGACTATGTTCTCGTTTTTATTGTATTTTAAAGTTGGTTGTATTGTTTTAATCTACTGCTGTAAACTGCTCCGAGACAAATTGGGAGTGGCGGTATACAAGTCAAATAAATAAATAAATAAATAAATAATAAAAAATAGGCTTTTTGAGAAGTTGTGCAGGCCCACGTGTGCATACTAGAAGTCTACAGCATGACTATCAAATTCTTGTTGTCTATGTAAATGATTTGTGTTTTGTTTTAAATTCAAATAACTCGTTGGATTTACAAGTATTTGCAAACAGTGATTTTGGGAGCAGCTCAGATGGGAAATCAACAACTGGAGTTCTAATTAAGTTTTCTAACACAGTTCTAGATTGGAGAAAAAGCAGGGTTGTGTTGCTTTAAATTCCAGTTTGGAGCACTAAGCTTAGCATATACTGAAATCTGTGTGATAAAACAGCTACTCAAGGACTTGCAGATTGCTGTCGAAGATCCCACATGGATTTATGAGTAGATCTACATCCTCATACTAGTGTTTAGTTTAACAGTTTTTGTTATTGGAGTGCATTCCCCCCATAGGAAAGTTTTGCTCCACGACCTCCACTAAAACGAGCTCTCCTCCGCAAATAATCTGTCCTTGTTTAGCTCGTGTTTATCTCGCTGCGTTTTTAATCTGTTTCTACCCAATTTTCTTTTACCTATTACATGTAGCTTGCCCATGTTACCGTGATTGTGTTTATTGTAATTTTATATTGCTATGTTGTTTTTTGTTTTATATAATTGCGTTATTATTGTTTATTATTTGCGTTTTCGGTTTTGTTTTTATTTCATGTAATTGTTGTTTTGGGCTTGGCCACATGTAAGCCACACCGAGTCCCCATTGGGGAGATGGAGCGGGGTACAAATAAAGTTTATTATTATTATTATTATTATTATTATTATTATTATTATTATTATTATTATTATAACCAAACATGTATCCTAATGGCAACACAAGCCAGGGCAAAACAAAGAACTAAACACGTGGATATAAAATATAGTTGTGTAAGAAATGCAGTAAAGAATAGTGAAATTGGGCCACGGTTAAAGCTGCAAGCTGCAGAAAAGGCTGCTGACCGGAGGTCAACAGCTTGAAGCTGTGAGTTTGGGGTGAGCTCTTGACTGTCAGCCCTAGCTCCTGCCAACCTAACAGTTCAAAAACATGCAATGCGGGTAGATCAATAGGTACAGCTTCGGCGGGAAGGTACAAGGGCATTCTTTTACCACTCCTGAAGGGGTATAACTGGGGAGTGTTGTCGTCTGATTTTGGGCTCACTGAGTGCTTGACTCTGGGCTAACTCGGTCTACTTGGCGCTGGCCAGTTTGCCTTCCATCCTCATCTCCATGAACAAGAAATGAAGATTGGGAGAAGACCTAGGTCCTGATGGAAAGTGTTGCAAGAATTAAATGCAAGGACTATACACGGGTTTGATCCTCCAGAGCAGTGGTTCCCACCCTTTTTTTGACCAGAGACCACTTTGACCAGGAACCACTTTGTATTAATTGACTAATCAATTAACGTAATTCATCAATTAGGGATCAATTGGGCTCCTTCTCACACTCACTTGCCAAACCACAGGGCCAGACACCCGCTCGCGAGGGACCCAAGGAGGCCCCCGATGCCGAAGATGGAGACCACCAGGGACCAGAGGAAGAGGAGGGTCTGCTCTCGAGGGGCAGCGGTCGGTCCCGAGGAGGTCTCGTTGATGAAGTCCTTGATGAACTAAGGAAGGAGAAGGAAATATATAGCTCCCTCAAAGGGCTCCCTCCCTCCATGCAAGCAAGGCCTTGGGATCTGTAGTTGGGGAGGGGTCCCGGACGCTCACCGCCGAAGGGAAGCCGACGACCGCGATCTGGAATCCCACCAGGAGGTTCCCCCCGAACCCCAGCACCAGCAGCATCTGGAAGAGGCCCTGCAAGCAGATCAGGGGCGGGGGGGGGGGTGTTAATTAGCAATATTAATTAGCATTGAGATGTTACCGTAAAATCACTCTGATTGGTTAGAGGCCACAAAATCAATCAATGAATCAATCAATCAATCAATAAGCTGTTTTAATTCATCTGTCTTAACTAGGTGCGATGTCATGCCAACCTTTTTTCCTATCTTTCAATCCTCCCTAAGAATTTCAAAATGTAGCTAAAGCTATTTATTGATTACTTTAGAGGCCGCAAGATCCATCGGTCAACCAATCAACCACTCTGATCAGTCATTAAACTCTTGTTCTTTGTTTGATGTCAATTTTGCGTGTTTTAATATGTATTTTATAGGAATGCAGTTTTAATGTGGATCTTTTATAGAAATATGTATCAATCAATCATCTATGTTTTTAGGTGTGTATGTTTTCTATCTTGGAATCCATCCTAAGAATCTCAAGGCTTAACTAAAGTTATTGATTAATTGATTTTGTGGCCTCTAATCAATCGGTCCAATCAATCACTTTAGTAACATCTAGAGCTTCTTAAGATGGATTGAAAAATAGATAGATAGATAGAAAGAAAGGATGGCATGAAAACATACATACCTAAAAACATAGATTATTGATTGATTGATTGATTGATTGATTGGACCGATTGATTAGAAGCCACAAAATCAATTAATCAATAACTTTAGTTAAGCCTTGAGATTCTTAGGATGGATTCCAAGATAGAAAGGATGGCATGAAAACATACACACCTAAAAACATAGATAATTGATTGATTGATTATGTGGCCTCTAATCAATTAATCAATAACTTTAGTTAAGCTTTGAGATTCTTAGGATGGATTCCAAGATAGAAAGGACAGTATGAAATTAGATGCAGTTAAAAACACATATTTTAAAAAGGTTATGGGTGGATGGATTGATTGGTTTTGTGGCCCCTAATCAATCAATCCATCTATCAACAACATTTTTGACATCTTTAGATTCTCAGGATGTACTTCAAGATAGAAAGGACAGCATGACATTAGATGCAGTTAAAAACATACATTTTTTAAAAAATGATTAATTGATTGGTTCTGTGGCCCCTGATCAATCAATCTATCCAATCAATCAATAACATTTTTGACATCTTGAGATTCTCAGGATGTACATCAAGATAGAAAGGACAGCATGACATTAGATGCAGTTAAAAACATACATTTTTTAAAAAATGATTAATTGATTGGTTCTGTGGCCCCTGATCAATCTATCTATCCAATCAATCAATAACTTTATTGATGTCTTGGGATTCTTAGGATGGATTTCAAGATAGAAAGGAAGGATGGTGCAAAAACATACCCAATTGAAACAATATAGATTACAGTATCTTATTGACTGATTAATTGGTTTTATGTCCAATTAATTGATCTATTAATTGATCGGTTCTGTGTCCCCTGATCAATCAATCAATCCAATCAATCAATAACTTTATTGATGTCTTGGGATTCTTAGGATGGATTTCAAGACAGAAAGGAAGGATGGTGCAAAAACATACCCAGTTGAAACAATATAGATTGCAGTATCTTATTGACTGATTAATTGGTTTTATGTCCAATTAATTGATCTATTGATCCCAGACTCACCGTAAAAGAGCGCAGGTCCTCCATCGTTTGCCGACCGAGTCAAAAACACATGATTTTTTCCTGTTGTTGGTTTCAGTGTCTCTTTCTCCACTTTTCGTAGAGGAAACCATGACACCTAAGTTAGTAATTAACTAACGAGGCCTTATAATTATTTATCCGGGAGAATAAATGGCTCGTGAACGTGATCGCCTTGCGATGCCTCGGACGGAGGGAAAGGTGAAGACCCGCCAAGCGTTAAATCTCTCGGCTTCCTCGTTGCCTCGAAAAACAACTCCCCACCAAAGCTTTGACGCTTACGTAACATTTTATATGACATTTCAATCCTTCTTCACAACGATTTAAAATGTACTCAACCACTTGTGACGTATTGCATGACATTTGGCACATTTTAATAAATTCGTAACCTTTAATTTAGTATTTAAAATTTACATAACACTCTGTGGTATTTTATATTACATTTTATACATTTAACGACATCTACGTTTCGCAACGTTTACGTTTTAATAATGACTGAAATTTTAGGGACAGAAGGAAAATAAAATTAGTATTTTTAACCACTGTCATTGTTGTTATAATATTTATTGATACCCTGTTTTCATCTCTTGAGACTCAAAATTAAACCCAAATGTAATTTAATTCTATTTATTTTATTATATTGTTTATTTTCCATGTCAGGAGCAACCTGAGAAACTGCAAGTCGCTTCTGGTGTGAGAGAATTGACTGTCTGCAAGGACGTTGCCCAAGGGATGCACAGATGTTTTACCATCCTGTAAGACGCTTCTCTCATGTCCCCGCATGCTGAGCTGGAGCTGACAGATGGGAGCTCACCCCGCTACCCGGATTTGAGAAACTGTAAGTCGCTTCTGGTGTGAGAGAATTGGCCATCTGCAAGGACATTGTCCAAGGGATGCACAGATGTTTTACCATCCTGTAAGAGGCTACTCTCATGTCCCCGCATGGTGAGCTGGAGCTGACAGATGGGAGCTCACCCCGCTCCCCGGATTCGAATCTGCCGGCATAAGGGTTTAACTCATTGCACTACCGGGATCTTCTATTATATGATAATATGTATACATACATATATATTTGTTATTATTATTATTATTATTATTATTATTATTATTATTATTATGTGTGTATGTATATACATACACACACTTATCGTATGTATAGCACATATACTACAAATAAAATATAATTACATGTAATTTTACATAGATATAATTATATAATATCAATAATAATTATTATTATGTGTATATACGTATATATATATATACACACACACACACTTATTGTATGTATAACATATATAATACTACAAATAAAATATAATTACATGTAATTTTACATAGATATAATTATGTATAATGAAATATAATTACACATTATATATAAAATACTTACGTATTATATATATATATATATATATATATATATATATATATATTGTAAGTAAATTATAATTACATGTAATTATATATATAAAGTAGTCCTGCTCCCTAGTGGATACCATTTGCCTTGTAAATAAAACAACAACAATGCCATTTGGGGGTCTCTTGATTCTTTCCTGGGGGTCAGACTGGATGGCCTTCTGTGGTCCCTTTTGTCCCTTTAATTCTCTTTGTTTGTTTCATAATTTAGTGCAAAGGCTGCCACCCGGGGCTCGTTTGCCCCTCAAATTAATCCCCTGAAGTTCGTTGGTAATTTCCGTAATGGATCTCCCTTTGGTTTCCGGGAAGAAGAAGTAGACGAAGGCGGCGATCCCAGCATCCACTGCCAAGAAGATCAGGAAGCAGAAGTATCCCATTGACTCCTGAAGGGGAAAGAGAGAGAGAGAGAGAGATGGGCTGGGTGGCCATCTGTCGGGAAGGATCTGTTGCAGCCCAGCCACCTCTGTGACACCTTTTCACCCAAAATGAAGAGCCAATTAGTCCAAATCTAGCTCCGCTAACAGGAATCAATCAACTGATTTAGAGTGCTCTACAGAGTATGAAAAGCAAAGTACTCCCAAGGTTTACAGAAAAGGCAAAAGCAGGAGTACATCCCAAATACTGGCTTCAAAAATAATTCCAAAATATAGGTTACAGTCATGATATTCTTGATGCCGCAAACAGCAGAGTCCAATACGGAAAGTAAAGTCAAATATCCATAGACCTTAGGCAAAGAACTGTATCTAAAATGTGATTCCCTAATACCAAACAAAAAAAAAAAACATATGAAAAGAAGGCCAGAAGCACATGAAAAGATGACTTTCTCTTGAAATTTCAAAGTTGTTCCCACACAGAACAACTCCAGGGTTAACTTAAGAAACCAAATCCATTCCCAGAGAGACGCCATCAACAAATCAAGAACTTTGGTCCCAAAGCAAGGCGCTGGCTGCTGGAGGTGATGCACAACTGCACTGCATCCTGTCAGATCCCCAAAATCTGGAGGAAAGCAAGAGTCATTGCCATCTTGAAGCCAGGCAAAGACCGTCAAGACCCAAAAAGCTACAGACCCATCTCCCTGTTGTGCCACCTCTACAAAGTTCTGGAGAGACTTATTCTGCATAGAATTATGGAAAATATAGACCCCTGCCTGATCCCACAGCAAGCTGGCTTCAGAAAAGGCAAAAGCTGCACATCGCAAGTGCTGAACCTGACTCACCACATGGAAGATGGCTTTGAAAGGCAGCAGATCACAGGAGGTGTCTTCATAGACCTGTCCGCAGCCTATGAGACTGTGAACCACCGCTGCCTCCTCCTGAGAAAAATGTATAATATCACAAAGGACGACCACCTCACCCGCCTCATAGGAAACCTGCTACAAAACAGGAGCTTCTTTGTTGAGTTCCAGGGCCAGAGAAGCCAATGGGGGAAACAGAAGAACGGCCTGCCTCAGGGGAGCATGCTTGCTCCATCCATGTTCAACATCTACACAAATGACCAGCCACTGCCAGAAGGGACAGAGCGCTTCATCTATGCTGATGATCGTGCCATCACCGCTCAAGCAGGGAGCTTTGGGATAGTTGAACAGAAGCTCTCCGAAGTTTTAGGTGCTCTGACTGCCTATTACAGGAAAAACCAGCTGATCCCTAATCCATCTAAAACACAGACATGTGCTTTTCACCTCAAGAACAGACAAGCATCCCGAGCTCTGAGGATTATGACCTGGGAAGGAATCCCACGGGAGCATTGCAGCACACCCAAATACCTGGGAGTCACTCTGGACCGTGCTCTGACCTACAAGAAGCACTGCCTCAACATCAAGCAAAAAGTGGGTGCTGGAAACAACATCATACGAAAGCTGACTGGCACAACCTGGGGATCACAACCAGACACAGTGAAGACATCTGCCCTTGCGCTGTGCTACTCTGCTGCTGAGTACGCATGCCCAGTGTGGAACACATCTCACCATACTAAAACAGTGGATGTGGCTCTTAATGAGACATGCCACATTATCACGGGGTGTCTGCGCCCTACACCACTGGAGAAATTACACTGCTTAGCCGGTATTGCACCACCTGACATCCGCCGGGAAGGAGCAGCCAATAGTGAAAGGACCAAGGCAGAGACATCTCCAGCTCATCCCTTGTTTGGGTATCAGTCAGCACGTCAACGACTTAAATCTAGACATAGTTTTCTAAGATCTACAGAGACACTCGCTGGAACACCTCAGCAAGCGAGAGTCCAAAAGTGGCAGGCTCAAACCCAAAACCTTAATCCATGGCTGATACCCAATGAGAGACTCCCCACTGGGCACACAGAAGACAGGGAGACTTGGAAGGCGCTGAACAGACTGCGCTCTGGCCCCACGAGATGCAGAGCCAACCTCAAGAAAAGGGGCCACAAAGTGGAATCCACGACACGTGAGTGCGGAGAGGAGCCAACCACTGACCACCTGCTGCAATGCACCCTGAGCCCAGCCACATGATGCACAAGGGAGGACCTTCTTGCGGCAACACCAGAGGCACTCCAAGGGGACAGATACTGGTCAAAGGACATTTAATCAATTACCAAACTTGCAAACTTTGTGTTCTGTCTGTTTGTTTGTTTTGTTCTGTTAGAAATGCAATACAATTGACTTGTTGCCCTGACACGACAAATAAAATTAAAATCCAGAGGAGAGAGTGCTGCTTTCTCCCTGAGCCACGGCAGGAGTGGAGGGCTCCCACTCAGGGTCCCGTTCCGATCCCTTCCCCATTAAAGGGAGAGACTCACCACCAAGACGGGGAAGCCCATTCCAGAGAGGAAGAGTCCAAACCAGAGGATGGTCCCCAGGATGACCAGTGCCGGCGGCCGGACTGCACGGCCAAAGATCTCCATCATGAAGGCGAAGGTGGCCCCCGCTGGACAGGACAAAAGGAGATGGATGACCAGTCGTTGGGAGGATATCAATGGGGAGGGTCAGCTGTGGTCATTCCTTCACTCGTTCATTCATGGACTCACCAGGACCAACAGCATAGAAGACGACGAAGAGGAAGATGAAGGCGATGCAGAAGTAGGAGAGCCAAGGAAGGCGGTCCTTCGGGATAAAAAAAATACTATTATTATTATTATTATTATTATTATTATTATTATATTTTGATACTATTTTATTATTATATTACAATTATTAAACTATTTTACTATGATCTTATATTATTATTGTTAAATTATTATTATTGAATAATTGTAATATAATTATTAAACGTTATTACAGATTATTACTATATACTGTTATATTATTATACTATTTTATTATTATATTCTTATATTATATTATCTCATGTTATATTTACTATGTGATTAATGGATTATATTACAATTCTTACACTATTTTATCTTATTATTTATTATTGTTATATAATTATATATATTGTTATATTATTATGATATTTTATTATATTACAGTTATATAATGTTACTATTATATTGTTTATTATTATTGTTTAGCTTTATTATAATGTAACTTTAACATAATTATTAAATATTATTACATCATTATATTGTTTATTATATAGTTTCATTATATTATTATTATATCATATCATATTATAATAATATATTTATATTATTGTACTATTATTATCAAATTACAATTATTATACTATTGTTATATTATTTTTGTTATTATAGTGTAATAACTATTAAATACTGATATTGCATTATTATTGTCATAGTATTATACTATTTTATTATTATATTACAATCCTTATATTATAATATTATCTAATGTTATATTTACTATGTTATTATTTGCTTATATTACAATTCTTACACTTTTTTATCTAATTATTTATTATTGTTATATAATTATATATATTGTTATATTATGATGATATTTTATTATATTACAATTATATAATGTTACCATTATATTGTTTATTATTATTGTTTAGCTTTATTATAATGTAATTTTAACATAATTATTAAATATTATTACATCATTATATTGTTTATTATATAGTTTAATTATATTATTATTATTATTATTATGGTTTATTATATTATATCATATTATATCATATTATAATAATATATTTATATTATTGTACTATTATTATCAAATTACAATTATTATACTATTGTTATATTATTTTTGTTATTATAGTGTAATAATTATTAAATACTGGTATTGCATTATTATTATATTGTTATGTTGTTGTTGTTGTTCATTCGTTCAGTCGTCTCCGACTCTTCGTGACCTGATGGACCAGCCCACGCCAGAGCTCCCTGTCGGCCGTCACCACCCCCAGCTCCTTCAAGGTCAGTCCAGTCACTTCAAGGATGCCATCCATCCATCCATCCATCCATCCATCCATCCATCCATATTGTTATAGTATTATACTATTTTATTATTATGTTATACTATATGATTTTATTGTTACATTATATATTTCCGTTCTATTATTATTATGGTTTATTATAGTATATTGTAATATTATTATTAAATATTAGTTTTGCATTTTTATTATTGTTTATTATATAGTTATATTATTATACTGTATTATATTAATTATTGTTATATTATTATTATGTTTATTATTAGGTTTGTTATTAGTATATTGTAATATACAGAAGTAGGAGAGCCAAGGAAGGCGGTCCTTCGGGATAAAGAAAATACTATTATTATTATTATTATTATTATTATATTTTGATACTATTTGATTATTATATTACAATTATTAAACTATTTTACTATTTTATTCTTATAGAATTTTAATATATTTATTAAACATTATTACAGATTTTATTATTATATAGTATTATACTATTATATCATTATATTATATTACAATTCTTATACTATTATATTTACTATGTTATTATTTTATTATATTACAATTCTTACACTATTTTATTTTATTATATATTGTTATAGTATTATACTATTATATCATTATATTTAAATTCTCATACTATTATATTATCTAATATTATATTTACTATATTATTTTATTATATTACAATTATTACACTATATTATTTTATTATTTACTATTGTTAGAGGTTGTGAGGTCACAATCTGTGGGGATGCCTGCCGTTATTATTGTTTATTAGATGTTGTTATATTATTATTACATTATCATTTTACTATTGTATAATATTATTTATTTTTGCTTGCTATTATTATGATTATTGTGGTTTATTGTATTCTATCCTAATGTAATTATGAAATATGCTGCATTATTTCTGTATTATTGTTCTATGATTATTATGGTTTATTATATTATATCATATTATGGTAATGACGATTCTCTTATGACTGTTGTGTTGTTGAGTGATGCTTCTACCTGAGCTCACCTGGAAGAAGAGGGCGAGGATGAGGAGCGCCATGGAGAGGCCCATCATCAGGAAGCCGCCCCAGAGCAGGATCCGGCGGCCAAAGCGGTCGATGATGGTGGACTGGAAGAAGAAGAAGAAGAAGAAGGAAGAGAAGTAAGAGGGAGAAGGGAAAGGTGGAATCCGAGGCCGGCTGTCCCGCTTGGCAGGGTCGGCGTTGGCCTTGTGGACTTACGCAGAGGATGGAGGCCAGGAACTCGCAGGCGCCGGTGCCCAGGGTCACGAAGGGGATGAGGCCCTCCTGGATGCGCGCCGTGCGGAAGACGTCAAAGGCGTAGAAGTAGATCTGGAAGGAGGAAGGGAGGGAGGAAGTGAAGGAGGGAAGGGATGGAGGGAAGAAAGAAAGAAAGAAAGAAAGAAAGAAAGAAAGAAAGAAAGAAAAGAAAGAAAGAAAGAAAGAAAGAAGGAAGGAAGGAAGGAAGGACGGAAGGAAGGAAGGAGGGAGGGAGGGATGGGAGGGAGGGAGGGAGGGAGGGAGGGAGGAAGGAAGGAAGGAAGGAGAAGGAAGGAAGGAAGGAAGGAAGGAAGAAGGAAGGGAGGGAGGGAAGGAAGGAAGGGGGAGGGAGGGAAAAGAAGGGAGAAGGAAGAAAGAAGGAAGAGGAAGGGAGGGAGGGAGGGAGGAGAGAAGGGGGAGAAAGGAGGGAGGGAGGGAGGGAGGGAGGAAGGAAGGAAGGAAGGAAGGAAGGAAGGAAGGAAGGAAGGAAGGAAGGAAGGAAGGAAGGAAGGAGAGAAGGGGGGAGGAAGAAGAGAGGGAGGAAAGAAGGATGGAAGGATGAAAGGAAGAAAAGAAGGGTGGAGAGAGAAAAAAAGGGAGGAGGGACAGAAAGGAGGAGGGAGAAAGGAGAGATGGGAGGGAGGGAGGAAAGAAGGAAGGAAAGAAGGGAAGGAAGGAACAAATGAATGAAGGATGGAGAGAGGGAGGGAAGAAGGGAGGAAGGACAGAAAGAAGGAAGGTTGAAGAGAGGAAGGAAAGAAGGGAGGGAGGAGGAAAGAAGGAGGGAGAGGAGAGATGGAAGGGAGAAAAGAAGGAAGGGAAGAAAGGAAGGAAGGGTGGAGGGAGGAAAGTAGGGAGGAAGGACAGAAAGAAGGAAGGGTGAAGGGAGGGAGGAAGTTAAGGGAGGAAGGGGGGAATGAAGAAAGGAGGGAGGGAGGAAGGAGAGGGGAAAGAGGAAAGGAGGGAAGAAAGAAAGAAAGGGGAGTGCAGACAAGGAAAGAAAAGATGGAGGAAGAGGAGAAAAGGAAGACAAAAAAGTAGGGAAATGAAGAGAAAAAAGAAGGAAGATAAACACAATGGAGGGAGAGGAAAAGAGGAGTAGAAAGAGAAAGGGAAAAAAAGATGAGAAGAAAAGAGGAGGAGAAGGAAAAAAGGAAAGGAAGGAAGCTGACAGAGGGTTAGAATGAGAAGAGAGGAAGGAACAAGAAGGAGGAAAGAAAGAAAAAGAAGGAACTGAGAAGGAGAAGAGAACCCGGGGCCAAAGGAGGAAGAAGAAGAAGAGGAGGAAGAAGAGGGAGGAAGGAATCCCATTCATGATTTCCTCCATGGGACCTTCATTAATTAATTAATCCTTAATCTATTGTCAAAGGCTTTCATGGCTGGAATCACGAGGTTCTTGTGGGTTTTTTCGGGCTATAGGGCCATGTTCTAGATGCAGGCAAAACGTCAGGAGAAATGCCTCTAGAACATGGCCATATAGCCCAAAAAACCCCACAAGAACCTAATTCTTAATCATCAATCAATCAATCAATCATTTAAGGACCCCCTTTGCCCCCGATTGGGCTCTACTCAACAGCGCTGAGTCCGCAGAGCTGGAGGCCGAGGACGAGGAGGAGGGCGAGGGCCAGTGGTCTGCGCAGGGCGGGGGCCCTCAGGACCTCCAGGGCCCCCCACTTCCGCTTCCCGTCTGCAGCGTCCGCCTCCGCTTCCCGCAGAATCTCCTCCACTTGGGCCTCGTGGCGGTGTCCGCAGTTGGGGCCCCAGAGCGTCCGCATGGCTGTTGGGGGTCAAGGGAGGGAGGGGGTGAGCGGAGTCATGGGCTGGGAGGGGCCCCGGGGTCACCCAGACCACTGCTGTAGCCTGGTCAGGTCCTGAGGGCTCAGAAGAGGAGGAAGGGATGCTGGGAGAGCTTTGGAGGACCCAGAGGAGGATAGACATGGCGTGGAGAGCGCTGTTTTGGAATGTCCTGGCAGTTCCCGTGAGACTGGAGACAGTGATATCCATTCCCATGGGAACCTGCCGGAAGTGCAGGCTGAGAGAATCGTGGGAGACGAATGTTTGCTAAGAACTGCAGAAACAGAACATGCAACAAAGACACTCGCCTTTCCCAGAGGCTTAGAGACAAGGAGAGGAAAAGCAAGTGCGTGAGAAATGATGTCATGGGAGGGATTGAGGCCTTTGAAAGTGGTTCCTGCTGGTACACTCTTTGTGAGAGCAACGCTGCATTCAGGTGAACAGCTCTCGGTCTTCTGAGGCCTATGTTCTTGGAATTCATGTAGTCACGTTTCTAACTTGTTCTTGCTTCTAGTTCAATGTTTCTCAACCTTCCTAATATCGTGACCCCTTCATATAGTTCCTCATGTTGTGGTGACCACCAACCATAAAATTATTTTCGTTGCTGCTTCATAACTGTAATTTTGCTCCTATTATGAATCGTCATGTAAATATCTGATATGCAGGAAGTATTTTCATTCAGTGGACCAAATTTGGCACAAATACCCGATATGGTCAAATTTGAATACTGGTGGGGTTGGGGGTGGGATTGATTTTGACATTTGGGAGTTGTAGTTGCTGGGATGTATAGTTCACCTACAATCAAAGAGCATTCTGAACTCCACCAATGATGGAATTGAACCAGACTTGGAATACACAACTCCCATGACCAAGAGAAAATACTGGAAGGCTTTGGTGGGCATTGATCTTGAGTTTTCGAGTTGTAGTTCACCTATATCCAGAGACTCAAGCTAGGATGGATCTGGACCAAAGTTGGCACGAATACTCAATATGCCCAAATGTGGACACTGGTGGAATTTGGGGGAAATAACATTTGCGGGGGGGGGGGGGGGGGAGGGGAGGGTGTTGTTTCTGGGATTTATAGTTCACCTACAATCAAAGAGCATCCTGAACCCCACCAACGACAAATTTGGGCCAAATGTCCCACAGAACTCCATGACCAACAGAAATTACTGTTTCTGATTATCTTTGTTGACCCCTCTGACACCCCTCGTGACCCCCCCCAGGGGTCCCGACCCCCAGGTTGAGAAACACTGTTCTAGTTCATCTGTGCCATAGGTTGGCTGCCTTAGTTTCATGCCATCTTGTCTTTGGATATCTTTGTGGATTGATTTTGGAGACTGAATGGATTTGAATGCATTTTTGGACTCTTGGATTTCATGGAAATTACCCTTTGAACTTTGATCCTTTCTTTTGAGTTTGCTTTTTTTATATATATATATACTCTTCTGTCGATAAACTTTGACTTGCTGGATTCCCTGGACAGAGTGTGGTTTGTGGTGCAAAGGTGTTTCAGGGCTCAAGCGCAACAAGCACAACACAAGGCCTCCCAGGGGCCGCCCAGGACAGGAGGGAGCAGAAGGGCCCCCACCACTCCCACTCCTCCTCCCATGTATCCCATCATCCCCATTGACTGACCCCTGAGGCAGGCTTCCTTGTCCCCATTTTGGAGCAGGAGGTGCGGAGGAGAATTGTGGGAGACGAAGGTTTGCAGAGACAGAGCATGCAACAGAGACACTCGCCTTTCCCAGAGGCTTAGAGATAAGGAGAGGAAAAGCAAGTGCGCGAGAAATGATGTCATGGGAGGGATTGAAGCCTTTCAAGGTGGTTCCTGCTGGTACACTCTTTGTGAGAGCAATGCTGCATTCAGGTGAACAGCTCCCGGTCTTCTGGGGACTATGTTCTTGGAATTCATGGATTCAAGTTTCTAACTTCTTTGTGGATTGATTTTGGAGACTGAATGGATTTGAATGCATTTTTGGACTCTTGGATTTCATGGAAATTACCCTTTGAACTTTGATCCTTTCTTTTGAGTTTGCTTTTTTTATATAGATACTCTTCTGTCGATAAACTTTGACTTGCTGGACTACCTGGACAGAGTGTGGTTTGTGGTGCAAAGGTGTTTCAGGGCTCAAGGGCAACAAGCACAACACAAGGCCTCCCAGGGGCCGCCCAGGACAGGAGGGAGCAGAAGGGCCCCCACCACCCCCACTCCTCCTCCCATGTATCCCATCATCCCCATTGACTGACCCCTGAGGCAGGCTTCCTTGTCCCCATTTTGGAGCAGGAGGTGCGGAGGGGTTTCCGGGAAGAGCGGGAGCAGCAGCAGCTGGGCCAAGGCGGGGCCCCCGTTCAGGGAGAGCAGCAGCGGCCACCGCGAGGGGCCTCCCAGCACCTCCCTGGGACAAGCAGGGAGGAAAAGACCCATCATCCATGAATCACTCTAAGACCCATCGTTCATAAACAACCCCTCCACTATAAACAACTCCGAAACCCATCAGTCATAAGTGACCCATCATCCACACCATCTCCCAAATGACTGCAAATCTCATCACACCCATCATCCCCTCAAATGACTCCAAAACCCATCGTCAACATCATTTCCTCTCAAAATGACTCCAAAATCCACCATCCATACCATCTCCCAAAATGACTTCAAACCCCATCATCCACATAATTTTCCCCTGATGACTCCAAGACCCATCACCCACACCATTTCACCCCTTGAAATGACTACAAAACCATCACTCCACCCCAAATGATTCCAAAGTCCATCATCCACACCATTTACTCCAAATGACTCCAAGTCCCATCATCGCCACTCACAGCCCCAAAGTGACCTTGAACCATCACCACAATAATCTACAATGACTCCCAAACCCATAATCCATATCATTCCCAGTAACTCCAAGACCCATCATCCACAGCTTTTATCTCTACTGATGACTCCAGAAACCATCACCGCCATTCCCCTAAATTACCCCAAAGCCCACCATCCCCTCAAATGACTCAAAACCCATCGTCAACATCATTTCTTCTCAAAATGCCTCCAAAACTCACCTTCTGCATCATCTCCCAAAATGACTTTGAAGCACATCATCCACATAAATTCCCCCAGATGACTCCAAGACCCATCACCCACAGTTTGACCCTAAAATGACTTCAAAACCCATCACCCACTCACCCGAAATGACTCTGAAGCCCATCATCCACACCACTTACTCCAAAATGACTCCAATACCTATCATCCACACCCACAGTTCCAAAATGACTTTGAACCATCATCACATCCACAATGACTCCCAATGACTCCAAAACCCATTGCACCCAATCCCCTAAATTACTCCAAAGCCTGCCACGACTCCAAAACCCATTGCCCTTTCCTTCCTTCCTTACCTGAGCCCCATGACCTGCCCCAGGACCTTCCCCAGCGAGAAGAAGACGACGGAGGCGGTGATGGCGAATCCCCGGAGCCTCTGCGGGGAACTCTCCGCCAAGTAAGGGCCAATCGTGTTCATGCAGATCCCTGTCAATGGGAAACGAGCGAGAGAAGGAGGAAAGCCACGCGTCAAAGTCGTGCCCTGAGCCCCCAAAACAGCCTGAGGTACCCCCTCCTGTCACGAAAATATTATTGTGGATTTGAGAAATGTGGATATAATGATGTGTGGGAATGAATGGAAAAATGGAAGGATGGATGGATGGAGCTAATAATTTTGGAAACACCCGTATCATATTAAGGCCTGCCATGACTAACAACCTGCTTGCTGGAACTGTGATTAAAACCTGTTAATGAGAGTAAATCCTGATAAGAACTGGGACAGTGATAACAGAAATGTTTGCAACCTTCCTTATGTTAAGAAGGAAGTCAACATAAGATCAACACCAATCAAGAAGAGTCAACATCTGGCCAGGAAACGGAGATGGATCCAGGATGGAAGACGTCTGTCATTCATTTACAAATTTGGGACCACATCAGCAGAATCTATATCTATAAAATGCTCTGTGCATCATGAGTACCTTAAAAACAATAGAACCAATGAACGAAATCACACCAAATTTGGCAACAAAACATCTCACTACACAAGGAGTGACCATCACTCGAAACATTATGATTTTGTCATTTGGGGGTTGTAGTTGCTGGGATTTATAGCTCACCTACAATCAAAGAGCATCCTGAACCCCACCAACGATGGAATTGATCCAATCTTGGCACACAGGACTCCCATGACCAACAGAAAATACTGGAAGGATTTGATGGGCATTGACCTTGAATTTGGGAGTTGTAGTTCACCTACATCCAGAGAGCACAGTGGACTCAAACAATGATGGATCTGGACCAAACTTGGCACAAGCACTCAATACGCGCAAATATGAACACAGATGGAGTTTGGGGGAAATAGACCTTGACATTTGGGAGTTGTAGTCCCTGGGATTCACAGTTCACTTACAATCACAGAGCATTCTGAACCCCACGAACAACAGAATTGAGGCAAACTTCCCACACAGAGCCACCATACTTAAGGCCACCCAGTCGAACTCCCTTCACCAGGGCAAGAAAACGTAAACAAAGCCCTCCTGACAAAGAGCCATCCAGCTATAGATAGAGATAGGTAGGTAGGTAGGTAGATAGATATGATTTACACACACACAGATATAGTATCCTAGATTTGAAAGGGACCCCTAAAGAAGGACAATGATATGTTGCATGTTCCAAAGTAGGCAAACCAGACAATCTCCACAATCACACTGACAAAGAAACAGCAAGGAATATTGTTTACCCACAAGGAGAAAGACATTACGTATATTAGAAACCAACACTTTCACGTTACTTTATTTTCCAGATCAACAGACTGGGCCACAGCAACGCCTGGCAGGGGACCGCTAGTATTCCTATAAAAGACTCAGTCTAATAATGTTCAAAGTGTGGCAGACCTGAGGAGTCTGTTCCACCCACCATGCTCTGCTCCATGGGAAGCACAGAGATGGTGTACCTATGGAGAGTGGCAGATCTGCAAGGGAGCAGCCTGGTCAGTTTGGGGCTTCGTTCTCAAGGGAAGAGGAAGAAGGAGGGCGCTTTGGGAGTCTTAGGTTTTGTGTAGGGAGTCAGGTTCTGCTGTAGGGAAAACAGAGATTTGGTCCTTGGCATTGTGCTTAGGGAAAGGATGCATTTTGAAGTTTTGACGTTATGAAAGTTATGGAACTTAGGGTCTGGCCTAAGAGGGGCTTCTCCAAGGAAGGAGAAAAGGATATGGTAATATTTTGGATGCATGTCGATGAATGTGTGTACATGTGTGTGAATGCTCAGTGAAAATGTATTTCCCCTTTGTGTGTATGTTTGTTAATCAATGTAATTATATGTATTGTCGAAGGCTTTCATGGACGGAATCACTGGGTTGTTGTAGGTTTTTTCGGGCTGTATGGCCATGGTCTAGAGGCATTCTCTCCTGACGTTTTGCCTGCATCTATGGCAAGCATCCTCAGAGGGAGTGAGGTCTGTTGGAACTAGGAAAAAGATTTATATATCTGTGGAATAATGACCAGGATGGGACAAAGGACTCTTGTCTGCTGGAGCTAGGTGTGAATGTTT
Organism: Anolis sagrei ordinatus; assembly: GCF_025583915.1. NCBI lineage: Eukaryota > Metazoa > Chordata > Lepidosauria > Squamata > Anolidae > Anolis > Anolis sagrei. The sequence goes on along the minus strand of NW_026847660.1, from coordinate 688,965 downwards.
CCACTGACCACCTTGATTAGCATTTGATGGCTTGGCAGTGCCTGGGGGAATCTTTTGTTGGGAGGTGATTAGATGTCCTTGTTTGTTTCCTCTCTGTTGTTGTGCAAGGACATCTAATCACCTCTCAACCAAACAACCGGACATCTAATCACCTCTCAACCAAACAACCGGACATCTAATCACCTCTTAACCAAACAACCGGACATCTAATCACCTCTCAACAAAAGTTTGCTCCAGGCTCTGTCAGGCCATTATATGCTAATCAAGGTGGTCAGTTGAAACATTCACACCTAGCTCCAGCAGACAAGAGTCCTTTGTCCCACCCTGGTCATTCCACAGATATATAAACCCTTTTTCCTACTTCCAACAGACCTCACTACCTCTGAGGATGCTTGCCATAGATGCAGGCAAAACGTCAGGAGAGAATGCCTCTAGACATGGCCATATAGCCCGAAAAAACCTACAACAACCCAGTGATTCCGGCCATGAAAGCCTTTGACAATACATTGATATGGTAATATTTTGGATGCATGTGGATGAACGCGTGTACATGAGTGCGAATGCTGAGTGAAAATGTAATTCCCCTTTGTGTGTATGTTTGTTAACCAATGTGATTATAAATCCAATGTAGTTGAATCTGTCTGTCTGTCTGTCCAATGTCATTCTTGGTCTAAATGTTTTTTCTGTCATCTGATGTCCCCTCTCACACTGGAAATGGCAATAAAAAGAACCTATGCGTCAAAGTCATTGAGAAGTCCTTCCTGGCCCTCCGCCCTCCCCGCTTGACCTGCGGACACTCCGTAGCAGAAGCGCCCGGCCAGCAGCATCTCGCCGGAGTCGGCCATTTGGCTAAAGCCAATCAGGACAGCGCCCAGGATGACCAGCAGATCTGACCACAGCAGCGCCTTCTTCCTGCAAAGAGAAAAGGCACCCGGCACACCATGAAGGGGGGGGGGGGACTCCGCCTCTGCTCTGCGCACTTTCCTATCTCTATTGAATATATGTACCTACTCTATGTATTTTAACCCTCTAACATATTTTTGAATATGTATCTACGCATAGATTAAAAAACTAGGTTGAATTGGTTGAGACTCAAGGATGTTACACAGTGTTACGCAGTGGAATATATAATAATAATAATAATAATAATAATAATAATAATAATAATAAATGTGCTGTTACACCCAGAAGTTATAAAAATAAAGCTAAGATGTGCTTCTCTCTATGTCTGAGCGAACTGCAGGTGTCTTTCTTTAGAAGCTTGAGATACTCGGCAACTGAGGCTATTAAAGGATTTGAACATCAAAAAAGGGATATTTATTCTTCAAAGTCCTTGCAGACTAATAATAAATATAATTACTACTAATAATAATACTAATAATAATTACTAAAATATTATAATATATCATAAAACAATATAATACAATAATAGTAATAATATACTAATAAAAATTTACCAAATAATATAATATAATAAAAATAAAATAATAAAATACTAATAATAATTACTAAAATATTATAATATATAATAAAACAATATAATAAAAGGAGAAATAATGATATTTAGAAATAGCATATAAAATATAATAATTGTAATATAAAACAATATGAGAATAATATTAAATTAATAAAATAATAATACTAATAATAATTAATAAAATATTAGAATATATCATAAAACAATATAATAAATAATAATAATATTTAGAAATAACATGTTATTATAAATATAATATTATAATAAAATATAATTGTAATATAAAACAATATAATAAGAATAATCAATATTAAATAGTATATATTGTTATTATAAAAATATTATAATCATGAAATATAATAATAATAATGATAATAATAATAAATATGTAAAATCATAAAATGATAATATAATGCCGGCTGCCAGGAATCACCTGGAGGGAGGGCCTAAGTTGGCCCATGCCTCGTCTAGATGCCCTCTGGGTGCCCCTTTCCTAACAGAATGGCACCCCATGTGGCGGCCACTCACTCACTTGCCGCATTGGTGGAGGAGGGCCCCGCTGCCCAGGTTGCCACAGAGGCCTCCGAGGCAGAAGACGGAGACCACGAAGGACCAGAGGAGGGTCAGCGTCTCCGGGGAGAGAGGCGCCCCAAAACGCCGGACCCAGGACGCATTCAGGAAGGCCTGGACATCCTGCAAAAAGTGGAGGGGGGGGGGATTTATTATTATTTTATCATCATCATCATCTAGGCAGAAATTAAATTAATTTAACATGTGTTGTTGTTTATTCATTTTAAAAATTTAATGTTTTTCATACTTACATTTTTACAAATTAATTGAATACCGTTCACATTGGTTTTTTAAAATTCAATATATTTCAAATTAATTTTAAAAATTTAAATGCATTTCACATTTATTCCTTTAAAAAGTAAAATATATTTCAATTTTGAAAAATTGAATGTATTTCAAATTCATTTTTAAAATTAAATGTATTTCAAATTCATTTTAAAATTAAATGGATTTCAAATTCCTTTTTAAAATTTAATGTATTTCACATTTATTCTTTTAAAAATTAAATCTATTTTTATTTTATTTTTAATTGAAAATATTTCACATTTTGCTCTCAAAAATTAAAATATATTTCAATTTTTTTTGAGAGATTAAATGTATTTCACATTTATTTAAAAAAATTAATTGTATTTCATATTTATACTTTTACAAATACATTGAATACCATTCATAATGGTTTTTAAAAGTTCAATATATTTCAAATTAATTTTAAAAATTTAAATGCATTTCACATTTATTCTTTTAAAAAGTAAAATATATTTCAATTTTGAAAAATTAAATGTATCCAAAATTTATTTTTTTAAACAAAAATTAAATGTATTTCAAATTCATTTTAAAAATTAAATGTATTTCACATTTATACTTTTAAAAATTAAATCTATTTTTATTTTGATTTTCATTGAAAATATTTCCCCTTTTTTCTTTCAAAAATTTCCCTATAGAGGTACGATCAGCCTCGTCGCTGATGGTGTTTAGGAAGAGACTCAAAACATGGTTATTCAAACAAGCATTCGGCTAATCTGTGGCAATTAAATCGAATCTTGGTGACTATGGACAGGAAATATGGACAACGAACTCTGGATTGTGATTTTAACTTGAGATATATGGGATTATTATTGGTGGCCCAATAATTTGTTATTGTATTTGTATATGTTTTTTAAACTGAGATTGTTTTTAAAATGCTGTAAACCGCAATTGAGTCGCCGTTCTAGGCTGAGAAATTAGCGGTATACAAGTGTACCAAATAAATAAATAAATAAATAAATAAATAAATAAATAAAAATATATTTCAATTTTTATTTTTGAGAGATTAAATGTCTTTCACATTTATTTTTAAAAATTAGATACATAGAAAAAAAATTCAAATTTGTTTTTAAAAATGAGATGTAATTCATATTTCAACTCCATCCTGTGTTTACCTGGGAAGGGTAGGCGATGACGGAGACCTGGAATCCCACCAAAAGGTTTCCTCCAAATCCCAAAATGACAATCAGGAACAGGAGGCAGCGGTGCTGCGCCTAGAAGAAGGCATCAAGTCCAGATATATATATATGAAAAAATTGGGGACAAAGAAGAGGAAACAACTCACCAGTTCGGCCAGGAAAGAAGCCGCCATCCTTCTTCCGTCCTTTCCTTTCTCTTTTCCTTCCTTCCATCCAGAAGAAAGTTCAAAACTTCTGCCCTTTTCGATACAAGTAAATGATTTGCCTTTTCCTGGGATTATTTCGGGTTAAATAGTCCAAGAATAGTTGACGAAGGAGGGAAATATTCCTTCGTCACGGTGGAGTCAGCCTTTTTCTTCCTCTCGTTCTGTCCTTCCTTTCTTCCTTTCTTGTCTCAATGTCCTTCAATCCTTCCTTTGACTTCATATACATATATACACAATATACACTATATATATATATATCCTTATTCTTCTGTATAACCTTCAGAAGACATTTAAGTATTTAAATTATTTTTATTTTATCTCTAGCATTATTTTCCTTATTTATTTATTTACATCATTTCTACCCCACCCTTCTCACACACCCCCGGAGGGGGGGGGGGGGGGACTCAGGGCGGCTTACTTGGGCAACAATTCAATGCCATAATATCAGTACAACAACATAAAATCAAATACAGAGAAAATTAAACAATAACATTCATAAAACCACATACTCATATACTAGCATAGTCTCATTTGGTATCAGCCATTGGTTGAGGTTCTGGGTTTGAGCCTGCCACTTTTGGACTCTCGCTTGCTGGGGTGTTCCAGCGACTGTCTCTGAAGATCTTAGAAAACTATTTCTTGATTTAAGTCGTTGACGTGCTGGCCGATACCCAAACAGGGGATGAGCTGGAGATGTCTCTGCCTTGGTCCTTTCACTCTTGGCTGCTCCTTCCCGGCGGATGTCAAGTGTAATTTTTCCAGTGGTGTAGGGCGCAGACACCCCGTGATGATGCGGCATGTCTCATTAAGAGCCACATCCACTGTTTTAGTGTGGTGAGATGTGTTCCACACTAGGCATGCATACTCAGCAGCAGAGTAGCATAGCGCAAGGGCAGATGTCTTCACTGTGTCTGGTTGTGATCCCCAGGCTGTGCCAGTCAGCTTTCATATGATATTGTTTCTAGCGTCCACCTTTTACTTGATGTTCAGGCAGAGCTTCTTGTAGGTCAGAGCACGATCCAGAGGGACTCCTCCCAGGTATTTAGGTGCGCTGCAATGCTCCCGTGGGATTCCTTCCCAGGTGATCCTCAGAGCTCGGGATGCTTCTCTGTTCTTGAGATGAAAGGCACATGTCTGTGTTTTGGATGGATTAGGGATCAGCTGGTTTCCCCTGTAATAGACAGTAAGAGCACCTAGAGCTTCGGAGAGCTTCTGTTCTACCGTCTCAAAGCTCCCTGCTTGAGCAGTGATGGCACGATCATCAGCATAGATGAAGCTCTCTGTCCCTTCTGGCAGTGGCTGGTCATTTGTGTAGATGTTGAACATGGATGGAGCAAGCATGCTCCCCTGAGGCAGGCCGTTCTTCTGTTTCCGCCATCTGCTTCTCTGGCCCTGGAACTCAACAAAAAAGCTCCTGTTTTGTAACAGGTTTCCTATGAGGCGGGTGAGACGGTCGTCCTTTGTGATATTATATATATGATATATGATTAGGGATCAGCTGGTTTTCCCTGTAATAGGCAGTGAGAGCACCTAGAGCTTCAGAAGCTTCTGTTCTACCATCTCAAAGCTCCCTGCTTGAGCGGTGATGGCACGATCATCAGCATAGATGAAACTCTCTGTCCCTTCTGGCAGTGGCTGGTCATATGTGTAGATGTTGAACATGGACGGAGCACGCACGCTCCCCTGAGGCAGGCCGTTCTTCTGTTTCCGCCATCTGCTTCTCTGGCCCTGGAACTCAACAAAAAAGCTCCTGTTTCGTAGCAGGTTTCCTATGAGGCGGGTGAGACGGTAATCCAATATATTTAAATGACTATTTGGGGGAGGGGTCTGTTCGTCATTTCCAAATTCCTCAATTATGGGATTAAATTGCACAATTTAACAGCGGCTTTAAATTAATGACCTAAAACCCAAAACCGGTCTCTTTCCCAGGAATCGGCTGCAAAGGAACAAATTCCAGAGCGAATTTGGATGGGAGGGATCTCAATTAATCCTCTTTTTCAATTAAAGTATTTCCCAGGAAAGAAGAGAAACAACAGCCTTGGAAAAATACTCGCTTAAAAATATCCGTAGTTATTGGTTTCCTTCCCACCGAGGACAAGGCAGGCGCCTCTCTCTTCCCGAATCAGAAACAATTTGTTCTCAAGCGTCGACATTCACAATATTTGGCCAGAAGGATTTATTTCACAAATTATATATAAATACATCAAAGTCTGGATTTAAAGCATTATATACCCCAAAACAAAGAGAATATCGTTATCCCAGAAATAGAACAAAATACAGATTGTCTCTTTGAGGTAGGTCTTGCAGGAAGGAAAGGCGGGGTGTCAGTCACTAAATAATAATAAGGATTGGGTTGATTGCTTGGACAAAAAATATCAATAATTACATAATAATATTAATAATAATAACAACAAGAACACTTGGATTGCTTGCTTGATCTAAAAATATAAATAATAATAATAATAATAATAATAATAATAATAAGGATTGGATTGATCGATCTTAAAATAACAACAACAACAACAATAATAATAATAATAAAGGTTGGATTGATTGCTTGATCTAAAATATCAATAATTAAATAATAATAATAATAATAATAACAACAAGAACGATTAGATTGATTGCTTGATCTAAAAATATAAATAATTAAATAATAATAATAACAACAAGAACGATTGGATTGATTGCTTGATCTAAAAATATAATAATAATAATAATAATAATAATTGGATTGATTGCTTGATCTTAAAATAACAATAAAATAATAATAATAAAGATTGGATTGATTGCTTGAACTAAAATATCAATAATTTAATAATAATAAAAATAGGATTGATTGCTTGATCTAAAATTATCAATAAATAAATAAATAAATAATAAGGATTGGATTGATTACTTGATCTAAAATATTAATAATTAAATAATAATAATAAGGATTGGATTGATTGCTTGATCTAAAAATATCAATAATAATAACAACAACAACAACAACGATTGGATTGATTGCTTAATCTAAAAATATAAATAATTAAATAATAATAATATTAAAAAGGACTGGATTGATTGCTTGATCTTAAAATAACAATATAATAATAATAATAATAATAATAATAATAATAATAATAATAAGGATTGGATTGATTGCTTGATCTTAAAATATCAATAATTAAATAATAATAATAATAATAAGGATTGGATTGATTGCTTGATCTTAAAATATAAATAATTAAATAATAATAATATTAAAAAGGACTGGATTGATTGCTTGATCTTAAAATAACAATATAATAATAATAATAATAATAATAATAATAATAATAAGGATTGGATTGATTGCTTGATCTTAAAATATCAATAATTAAATAATAATAATAATAAGGATTGGATTGATTGCTTGATCTTAAAATATCAATTAAATAATAATAAAATTAATAAAAATAATAAGGTTTCCTAAGGATTACATTGCTTTTTTCATGTCAAACTAACATGAGTTCGTCATAATAACCATAAATAGTAATAATAATAATAATAATAATAATAATAATAATAATATAAATACAGTTTCCTACAGATTTCATTGCTTTCTTTGGGTCACACTAACATGATCATGTCATAAACATCATAATCACTGATAATCATAATATATTTCCCAGGGATTGGGTTGATTTCTTCTCAAAAAATAAATATCTTAATAATAATAATTATAACAACAACAATAAAGAGTAGTTTCCTTACAATTGCATTGATTTCTTCAGTCAAACAAACACGATTTCATCATTATCAATGATAACGACAATAATAATAAATTGATTGCAATGTCAATAATATGTCAATAAAATTACATTCAATATTCATGATTAATATGATTAATACTGATTTGGAAAGAGGCTTCCCTCTCATGCACCAGTGTGGAGATTATGGATGATGCAGTGCAATACCCTCTCTCTCCATATATATATAGATATATGTATATATATACATTAAGGCCTTAGGAAGGGGCATGGCCCCCATTCCAGCGTCAAAAGGGTTTGTTTACATTGCTTTAAGTGCCGTGCAAAAGTGCAAAGAGCAGCAAAGGGGAGGCATCTGTCCCTCTCAAAGTGCGGTGGCCCTCTCTTCTTCCTTTTCCTCTTCCACTTCCTCTTCCTCCCTGCAGACCTCCAGGGGGGCTTGGCCTTGGGGGAAGTTGCGCTTCCTGAACTCAGCAGAAATTTCCAGGAAGGTCTTCCCTTTTGTTTCCGGGAGGAAGAGGCCCAGGAAGAGGGCGGCCGAGAGGCAGACGAACAGGAAGGGCAGGTAGCAGAAGGGGCCCAGGGCGTCCTGGGAAGAGGAAGAGGAAGGGGAAGGGGAAGCAAGTCATTTCCTCCTCTCGTGAGAGGGAAGAGGAGAGGGAGGGAGGAAGGAAGGAAGGTGAGAAGGAAGGGGAAAATGAATAAAGAAGTTAAGAGAGAAAGGAAGGAAGGAAGGAAGGAAGGAAGGAAGGAAGGAAGGAGAGAAGGGAGGGAAAAAGGAATAAAGAAGTTAAGAGAGGAAGGAAAGAAGGAAGGAAGAAAAGGGAAGAAGGGAGGGAGGAGAAGAATGAAAGAAAAAAGCATAAGGGAGGAAGACTATAAGGAAGGAAGGAAAGGAGTAATAAGGAAAGAGGTACTGAAGGAAAGAGAGAAGGGAAGGCAGACAGGAAGGAAGGAAGCAAAGAAGGAAGGAAGGGGGAAAGGAAGTGTAGAAGAAGAGAAAGAAAGAGGGAGGGAGAGAAGGGAGGGATGAAAACAGAAGGAAGGAAGGAAGGAAAGAAGGAGAGAAGGTAGTAAAAAAGGAGTGAAGAAAAGAAGGAGAGAAGGGAGAGAAAAAGGAATAAAGAAGTTAAGTAAGTAAGTAAGTAAGTAAGTAAGGAAGGAAGGAAGAAAAGGGAAGAAGGGAGAGAGGAGAAGAATGAAAGAAAAAAGCATAAGGAAGGAAGACTATAAGGAAGGGAGGAATGGACTAATAAGGAAAGAGGTACTGAAGGAAGGAGAGAAGGGAAGGAAGGAAGTATAGAAGAAGAGAAAGAAAGAGGGAGGAAGAGAAGAGAGGGATAAAAAGAGGGAGGGAGGGAGGGAGGGAAGGTAGTAAAGAGGAAGTGAAGAAAAGAAGGAGAGAAGGGAGGGGAAGAAGGAAAGAAAAAAGTATAAGGAAGACAATTAGAAAGGGATGAATGAATTAAGGAAAGGGAATAAGGAAAGAAAGAGAGAAGGAAGGAAGAAGGGAAAGAAGGAATGCCGGGCAGGAAGGAAGGAAGGAGAGAAGGAGGCATGGGAGGGATGAAGAAAGGAAGAAGTTAGAGGAAGGAAGGAAAGAAAGAAAGAAAGAAAAGAAGGGAGAAGGGAATAAAGGGAGAGGAAAGATAGGAAAGAGAGAAGGAAAGGAAGGAAGGAAGGAAGGAAGGAAGGAAGGAAGGAAGGAAGGAGAGAAGGAAGGGAAGACTGAAGATAGGAAAGAGGGAGGAAAGGAAGGAAGGAGAGATGGAAGGAAGAAGAAAGGAGAAGGAAAAGGAATGATAAAAGTATATGAGAGGACTTCTATAAGGAAGGGAAAAATGAACTAAGGGGAATGAAAAAGGAAAAAGAGGGAGAGAAGCAAAGAGTGAAGGGAAGGAAGGCTGGAAGGGAGGAAGAAAAAGGAAGAAGGGAGAGAGGAGAGAAGATAGTAAAGGAAGGAAGAAGAGGAAGATGGGGAAGAAGGAAAGAAAGAACCTGGACGACAAGGAAAGGATGAATGACCTCAGGGGAGGGAACAAGGAAAGAGGGAGAGAGGAAATGAAGGAAGGAAGGAAACGAGGGAGGAAGGGGCGGAGTTCTTCCTACCACGAGGAAAGGGAAGGCGGTGCCGACCAGGAAGAGGTTCGCCCAGATGAGTGACCCCGCAACCACGTAGGCGGTCGGGCGGGAGACCTGGTCAAAGACCTCCATGGGGACGACCCCCGTGACCCCGGCTGGAGAGAGAAGAGGAGGGAGAGAGACGGGGTCAGGCTAGGTGCCCTTTGGGTGCCCCTCCCAACTGCATTCCCTTCACAGATAGGGGGCTCTTTGGAGGCTGAATTTATGCGTTTGTTTATATAAATCATGTCTATTTATTTGTTTGTTTATTTAGAGCGGCTTACAAGTTATATATTATATTATTAGCATAGCACAGTATTAGTATTATATATTATTCCATTGTACTGTACCATTCTACTGAAATGTTATTAGTAACATGTAATATGAAATATAAATTATATTGTATTATTATTAGTATTATATTGTATTACATTATAATATTATCAATATTATATGTGTATACAATATATTACTATAAATTACTATAGTGTACTACACCATTATACTGTAATATTATTAGTATTATTACATGTAATATAAAATATATAATTATTATATTGCATTGTCATTAGTATTAGATTGTATTACATTAAAATAGTATCAATATTATATGTGTATGCAATATATTACTATGCATTACTATAGTGTGCTATACCACTATACTGTAATATTACATGTAATATTAAATATATAATCATTATATTTATTATTAGTAGTATTATATTGCATTACAATATTATCAATACTATATGTATTACTATATTGCACTATACTAATATACTGTAATATTATTAGTAAAATTACAGGTAATATAAAATATATAATTATTATACTGCATTGTCATTAGTATTAGATTGTATTACATTATAATATTATTGTCAATATTATATGTGCATACAATATATTATGATATTAGCACAGCACAATATTAGTATTATATATTACTATATTGCACTATACTAATATACTGTAATATTATTAGTAAAATTACAGGTAATATAAAATATATAATTATTATATTGCATTGTCATTATTATTATATTGTATTACATTATAATAGTATCAATATTATATGTGTATGCAATATATTACTATGCATTACTATAGTGTGCTATACCACTATACTGTAATATTACATGTAATATTAAATATATAATCATTATATTTATTATTAGTAGTATTATATTGCATTACAATATTATCAATACTATATGTATTACTATATTGCACTATACTAATATACTGTAATATTATTAGTAAAATTACAGGTAATATAAAATATATAATTATTATACTGCATTATCATTAGTATTAGATTGTATTATATTATAATATTATTGTCAATATTATATGTGCATACAATATATTATAATATTAGCATAGCACAATATTAGTATTATATATTACTATATTGCACTATACTAATATACTGTAATATTATTAGTAAAATTACAGGTAATATAAAATATATAATTATTATACTGCATTGTCATTAGTATTAGATTGTATTACATTATAATATTATTGTCAATATTATATGTGCATACAATATATTATGATATTAGCACAGCACAATATTAGTATTATATATTACTATATTGCACTATACTAATATACTGTAATATTATTAGTAAAATTACAGGTAATATAAAATATATAATTATTATATTGCATTGTCATTATTATTATATTGTATTACATTATAATAGTATCAATATTATATGTGTATGCAATATATTACTATGCATTACTATAGTGTGCTATACCACTATACTGTAATATTACATGTAATATTAAATATATAATCATTATATTTATTATTAGTAGTATTATATTGCATTACAATATTATCAATACTATATGTATTACTATATTGCACTATACTAATATACTGTAATATTATTAGTAAAATTACAGGTAATATAAAATATATAATTATTATACTGCATTGTCATTAGTATTAGATTGTATTACATTATAATATTATTGTCAATATTATATGTGCATACAATATATTATGATATTAGCACAGCACAATATTAGTATTATATATTACTATATTGCACTATACTAATATACTGTAATATTATTAGTAAAATTACAGGTAATATAAAATATATAATTATTATATTGCATTGTCATTAGTATTAGATTGTATTACATTATAATATTATTGTCAATATTATATGTGCATACAATATATTATAATATTAGCACAGCACAATATTAGTATTATATATTACTATATTGCACTATACTAATATACTGTAATATTATTAGTAAAATTACAGGTAATATAAAATATATAATTATTATACTGCATTATCATTAGTATTAGATTGTATTACATTATAATATTATTGTCAATATTATATGTGCATACAATATATTATGATATTAGCACAGCACAATATTAGTATTATATATGGCTATATTGTTGATGACCGCTATCATATCTCAATCTGTTGTCCTTAAGTGACCTCTGGATGACCTCACCGGGCCCGATGCCGAAGCTGAGGATGTAGGCGAAGATGCAGCTCATGCTGACGTAGGGCATCCACGCCAAGCTTTCCTGAGGAAGAAAAGGAAGCATCTTTCATATTTTCCTTGACATAAATATTCCCTTCTGCACATGCCCAGAGGCTATGGAGAGCCAGGCATGGCCACGACCCTGCTTCGTCCCCAACTGACCTGGAAGTAGAGGGCGAAGGTGAAGACCAGGGCCCAGAGGGACATCAGGCTGTAGCCGCCGACCACCAGGACCCTCCGGCCAGCCCTCTCGATAACCACCGTCTGCAAGGAGGAAGGCATTACTCTCCATTGCCTCTCTATATGGAGACCCCATTATGAGTCCTTTCCACCACAGCCTCTGGGCATGTGCAGAGTGACTCACGCAGAGCATGGCGGTCAGCAGCTCGCAGCTTCCGGTGCCGATGATGCAGTATTGGATGCTCTCACTCGGGATCCCAGCCTCCTGGAAGACCTGCGAGGCGTAGGAGTACATCTGGGGGCAGGACACGGGATACCCGTCACAGCAGGGCCTTGGCAGGAGTGGCCCCAAGGGAGCTAGCTCCGCCCCCTGGAAGCGAGGCTCCTCCCCTTAAGCCTGTCATTCGCATAGTTAAGCCCCACCCCCCATTGAGCCTCCTCTCCTCAATGGCTTCCAGCATCTGCAAAGAGCCAAGCCCCACCCACCCTGAGCAAGGCTCCGCCCCCTCAATATGTCACTTGCAAAATGAAGCCCTGCCACTTTCCAAGTGAGGCTCAGTCTCTCATTCTCCTGTCACTTGCTTAGAGGGAGGCCCCGCCCCTTCCAAGTTAGGCCCCACCCCTTCAACATCTGCCCATCAATTGCATAAAGCTAAGCCCCGCCCCTTCCAAGGGGGACTCCTCCGCTCAATGGATTCTGCTATTTGCATAGAGCAAAGCCCCACCCACTCTGAGCAAGGCTCCGCCCCCTCAACCTCTGCCAGTCACTTGCAAAGTGAAGCTCTGTCTCTTTAAGTAAGGCTCCGCCCCTTCTACTTCGGCCTGTCACTTGCAGAGTGAAGCCATGCCCCTCCCAAGGAAGGCCCCGCCCCCTCATTCATCCATCACTGGCATAGAATGAAGCCCCTCCCCTCCAAGTGAGGCTCCTCCCCTTACTCCAAGTGGGGCTCCTCCCACAAAGCTTCCTCTTGTCACTTGCGTAGAGTGAAGCCCCGCCCCTCCAAGTGTGGCTCCGCCCTCTCAACCTGCACCTGTCACTCGCATAAAGCAATACCCCACCCTTTCCAAGTGAGGCCCCGCCCCCTCATTCTACTGTCACCTGCTCAGAGTGAAGCCCCTCCTCCTCAGTGGAGACTCCTCCTCTCTAAGTGACCTGAGGCACCCCCTCCTCCTCCTGTCATTTGCATAGTGAAGCCCCTCCCCTCCAAGTCCTAGGGGGTTGAGAAGGGCGGGGCAAAA
>NW_026847660.1:667312-675367 GCF_025583915.1 Anolis sagrei ordinatus | reverse complement strand
CCTTTCCCTTCTCCAAGTGTGGCCCCACCCACTAACCCTCTTTTTGTCACTTGCACAGAGTGAAGGCCCTCCCCTCCATGAGAGGCAAGGCTCCTCCCCTCCTCCCCCCAGGCCCCACCCTCTAACAAGGCTCCTCCCCTTTTTGTCACCTGCATGGAGCCACGCCCCGCCCCCTCCAGGTGAGGCTCCTCCTCTCCAAATGACAGCCCTCCCCTCCAAGTGGGGACCCTCCCCCTCTTGCTCCTGCCATCTGCATAGAGCCAAGCCCCGCCCCTCAAGGGAGGCCCCGCCCCCTTTGCCACCCGCCACTCACGGAGTCGTTCCCGCAGAGCTGCATGGCGGAGGAGAGGACCACGACAGAGAGGAGCTGCCAGCGGGTTTCCCGAGCACAGAAGAGGTCAAGGAGCGAGGGGGCCACTTTACCCCGGACGGCAGCCTCTTCCGCCAGGAGTTCCTCCACCTCCGCCTCCAGGGACCCCGACGTGCCCCTCAGTCTCCGCAGCGCTGGAGGGAAGAACGGGACAAGGGGAGGGTCAGTGGGAGGAGTCTCACTTGGAGGGGAGGGGCTTGGTTCTATGCAAAGAGAAAGAGGGGGAGGTGCCTTGATGGAGGGGTGGGGCTTCACCCTAAGCAAGTGATAGGAGGAGGTGGGGCCTCACTTGGAGGGGAGGGGCTTCACTATACAGATGACAGGGGGAAGTTGAGGGGCGGGGCTTGGCTCCATGCAAGTGACAAGAGGACAGTTAGTAGGAGGAGTCTAGGAGAAGAGAAAGGGGTGGAGCTTCACTTGGAGGGGGTGGGGCTTCACTCTAACCAAGTGACAGGAGAATGAGGGGGCGGAGCCCACTTTGTAGGCGTGGGGCTTTACTCTGCAAATGACAAGGGGAAGGTTAGTGGGAGGAGCCACATTTTGGGTCAAGAAAGGGGAAGAGCCTCACTTGGAGAGGAGGGGCTTGCTTCTATGCAAAGAGAAAGAGGGGGTGGGGCCTCTCAGAGGGGAGGGGCTTCACCTCTGCCTCCAGGAACCCCAATGGGCCCGACAGCCTCCTAAGCGCTGAAGGAAGGGAAGGCAGATCAGGGGGCATCATGGGGGGGCTGTCATGGCCAAAGGTGGGAGACCCCCTCCCCCCACAAACACTGTTGAGGTCTTGTTGCACTCCAGGTCAGGAAAAAGCCCTCTGACTTTTTCCTGACACACCACACGAAGAATGAAGAAACAAATCTTCTTTTATTGAAGCTTAGTAAATAGCCAGAAGAAATAAATGCTTGTAAGAAAATAAGCAAGTTCCAAAAGTAATAAGTCCATAAAAAAATTGTAACACAAAGCAATGTCTACACCAGATATAAAAGCAACCCAAGACAGTATTTAACTAGACAGGAATCAACAGGATGCAAAGACAATCCAACAAGACCCCTTGAACAGGCTTTCCATGGCACAGGATTTCCAAATGATGCCTGATCTAACAGGTTTCCTCTTGAGGCAAACCTTATATCCCAACACTCAGAAATTGGTTTCGCTTTCCCCGCACGCCCCTTATCAAACAAAGCCTTTCAGAGCGACATAAACACTGAGTTTGCTGTCGATCCTGGCTAAACTCCAGACACCTAGTCTTCAGTTCCCTATCTGGCTGCTCATTAAAGTTCCCAGGTGTCAGATTGTTTTCCAAACCCAAATCTTGAGAGCTCACAGAGAGAGGGAGTGAACTATCATTGCTAGGCCCAGCAGGGATATTCTCGTGAGAAACTGCCCTTTGCACTGAGGCCTCTCTGACATTGTCTGCCTGAAAATCATTGACAAAAAAAATCTCCGTCTTGCACCTCAGCCTCGGCACCATCATTTCCCTCATCATTTCCCACATCAGGATCCTGAAACACAAACACAGGCTGATTCCCAACACCTCTGAGGAGGGGGACTTTTTGGTTGGTCTCAAGAAGTTGCCTTGGAAGATAGGAATTCTGCAGTGGGAATGGAGTTGTTTATTGTGATGTTAGGGAAACAGAAAGCAGTTCTCATGCGAGTCTGCCGGGGGGATGGATTCGGAAAGAATGCGGGGGAGAGAGGAGCAATCCCTAGAACCCAGGGGTTCCGGTTCCGCAAGGTTCCGCAAGGTTCCGCAAGGATACTGTTGCACTCTAGCCCTGAGGCACCTGCTCACCCAACACCACACCAGAGGCCAGTAATTCTATTTTTAAATCTTTATTAAAGAAAACAGAGTAAAAAAAGGGAGAAAGAGCAATTCCAACAAGATCTGTAGTACGGAAAATACAAAATAACAGTAATCCAAAAATGGCAAGGGACATAAAGTCAAGGAAACAAAAAAAAAAAGGCATGGACATAAATCCATCGGCATACAAACAGGATCTTCACCAAGGAAACACAGGCATCAGTCAACACAGGAAACTTGGGAATACTTGGACATGAACTTCAGAGCAGAAAAAGAAGACCCATCTCCTTTAGTAATGTTGTCTCCTCTGAGGGGCCTGAAGCCAAACCCTTTAATTTAAGCCCTCTGAGATACCCATGAAATCATGTCTAACACACCTGGCTTTCAAAGTCTTATCTCTGATCCGCTGGGAATACCTAGTTGGCCTGGGTTTCACTCCCTGTGTTCTCATGTCTAATCTCCTCTCTCTGGAAACCTCTCTATCTGCCCAAGGTTGGTTCTTCAAGGAACTTTCACTTTCCACAGACCAAGCACAGGAATCCAAAACATCAGCCTGAATCTGCTGGCAATCCTCTTTGACCTCTCTGATCAGACATTTTGAAATCCATCATCCCACTCATCTTCTGAACCAGGGGTCCTCAAAGTTTTTAAGCAGAGGGCCAGGTCACAGTCCCTCAAACTGTTGGAGGGCCTGATTATAATTTGAAAAGAGCATGAATGAACTCCTATGCACATGGCACATACCTTATTTGTAGTGCAAAAGATATTTAAAAACAATACAATAATTAAGATGAAGAACAATTTTAACAAATATAAACTTATTAGTATTTTAGTGGGAAGTGTAGGCCTGCTTTTGGCTGATGAGATAGGATTGTTGTTATTGTTGTGTGCTTTCAAGTCATTTCAGACTTAGGTTGACCTTGAGCGAGGGCCGGGTCAATGACCTTGGAGGGCTGTACCCGGCCCCCAGGCCATAGTTTGAGGACCCCTGTTCTGAACCTTCAGAAAAATCCTCTGACGCTTGCTGAACTGCAAAGCATAGTGAAGGAGAGGGATTGTGGCGCAGCTGGCTGAGTGTCAGCTGCATTAAGATCACTCTGACCAAAAGGTCATGAGTTCGAAGCCAGCCCGGACTGGAGTGGATGTCCAGCCATTGTGTAGCCCATTGTCGACCTTTGCAACCCGAAAGACAGTTGCATCTGTCAAGTAGGAAAATAAGGTACCACCTTGTGTGGGAGGCTAAATTTAACTAATTTATGAGGCCATAAAGAAAAAAAAGACTCCAGGGAATGTGGAATGCGGAAGAACTTCATCGGTGTCATTGATGGATGATGAAAAGCAGCAGCTCCCCTGGCGGCCAGAAAAAAAGTTAAATAGCCTCGGTGTATTTGTCTGTTAAATGTTGTTTGTCAAACTGCCATTGAATGTTTGCCAGATATGTGTTTACTGTAATCCGCCCTGAGTCCCCTGCGGGGTGAGGAGAAGGGCGGAATATAAGAACTGTAAATAAATAAATAAGAAGAGACAACTATGTTTTCCTCAGAGACTGAGGGATAAACAAGGATGGTAATCAGTACTACTGGACTCTGTTGTGGTGCTGGGTGAAAAGTTACCTCAAGGCTAGAGTGCATTACACGCGAGCAGCTGTACACACACACACACACACATACACACACTTGGACTCACCCTCCAGGCAGGCCTTAGGGTCCTTCTGGTCGATGAGGAGGAAGCGGGGGCTCTCAGGGGCCCAGGGCAGGAGGGCCAGCTGCAGGACGGCCGGGACAGCATTGCTGGACAGCAGGAAGGGCCAGGCCCCCTCCGACCCCAGGATCTCCCTGCAAAGGAAGCAAGCAAGCAAAGAAAGGAAGTAAGCCCCCTCCATTAATGCCTGCTCAGGCTCTTTGCCCCTCTGACCCCTTGTTGTGAATACTTTCCAAACGAAGGTTCTTTCGATTGCAATTTCTGTGCGAAAGAGTATATCAGAGCAACTTTTGCACAACTTCAGACATACAGATTCTATATAACTAGACTGGATACACAAACAAGCAAAGGGGATTTTACCACATCTACTTCGCATTCACACGTACACATATATAAACATTCATTCACCATCATGCATACATCACCACTCTTCCTCCATCTCGGCCAGGTTGCTTCCCTGCAGATCTCCCACTTTCCCAATACTTCCAATACTTTTCCAAGATGCACTCCTTCCTTTCCAACCCAAGAAGAAGGCAGGCGGCCAGACTTGTGCTTTCCATGCAGATCTCTCACCCTGCAAATACACCATCTCTCTCTCCTTCCCATGGAGCAGAACATGGTGAGTAACCAGACCCCTCCAGTCTGCCACAATTTTGGAATAGTAAAAGGTCTCTTATATAGCAATATTCCTTGCTGATGTTCCAATTGTCTTTGTAAATGAATGACAAGTGTGTTTCCAGCTAAAACATCCTGGCTCCCCATCAGTTCCTGGACAGATGTTGACTTTGCTTCCTTACGTGGTAATTGGCTTTCCTTCTGGGCTGGAGTGAAGGGAGGGGAGGCCAGGGGACAGCACCATCTTGTCTCCTGAAAAAGCCATCGGTTGGGGACCCCTCCCCCCAGCACCAACTATCACTCTGGGCCAGAGAGAAGGGAGGGAAGGGGACAGTTCCACCTTGTCTCCTGTGCTATTCTAATAATATAATATATAATATATAACATATAATATTTATAATATTATAATGTAATGCAATATAATACTAATAATAATATGATATTATAATGATATATTTATATTACATGTAATATTACTAATAATATTACAGTATAATTAATATAGTACAATATAGCAATATTTAAAACTGATATTGTACTATGCTAATAATATATTGCATATATATATACCTTGTAAGCTGCTCTGAGTCCCCTTCGGGGCGAGAAGGGCGGCATAGAAATGTCGTAAATAAATAAATAAATAATAGTAATAATAATAATTGTGTCTCCTGCACTGGGCTAGTAATATAATATAATATAATATAATATAATATAATATAATATAATATAATATATATTATATTGATAATGTTATAATGTAATGCAATATAATACTACTACTAATGATATTATAATTATATGTTTATATTACATGTAATATTACTAAGAATATGACAGTATAATTGATATAGTACAATATAGCAATATTTAAAACTGATATTGTACCATGCTAATAATATATTGTATGTATATACACCTTGTAAGCCGCTCTGAATCCCCTTCGGGGTGAGAAGGGCGGCCTAGAAATGTCGTAAATAAATAAATAAATAAAGTAAGGAGCCTTACTTTAACTTTACTTTTCTTAACTCAAAAGAGCGGTAATGTAAACATTACTAAAGAGTTAATCATTTGTCTCTAGTCATCAACATCAGCAGTTCAGCCACTTTTAATTACTGTTCATGAATTCAGTAGTTTTCCTGGCCTCAGTATTCCTTAGGATGGCATGTTTAGGCGATATATATAGTCCCTAACTATACTCCTAGGAGCTCTTGGTGGCGCAAAGGGTTAAACCAGATATAGGCAAACTTGGGCTGTCTCTCGAGATGTTTTGGACTTCAACTCCCACAATTCCTAATTTCTTTTCCCCCTAAACTGCTTAAGCTCAGGAATTGTGGGAGTTGAAGTTTGCCCATGGCTGGGTTAAACCTTTGTGCCAGCAAGACTGCTGTCCGAAAGATCGGTGGTTTGAATCCAGAGAGCGGGGTGAGCTCCCATCTGTTAGCTTCAACTTCTCATGTCGAGACACAAGAGAAGCCTCCCACAGGATGGTAACACATCCGGACGTCCCCTGGGCAACGTCCTTGCAGACAGTAAATTCTCTCACACCAGAAGCGACTTGCAGTTTCTCAATCACTCCTGACACACACACACACAAAACATAATCTTTTCATTCAATTCCATTCAAACCATAATCTCATATTTATCCATGACCCCCTGACCCCTTGACCGTCCTCACCTGAGCCCCACCACTTGGCCCAGGACCAGGCCGAGGGCCGTGAAGGCGGCGCCGGTCAAGGAGACGCAGCCGCGGAGGTCGCGTGGGGCACTCTCCCCCAAGTACATGGGCTGGACATTCAACCCCACCCCTGCAGAGAGTGGAATTGATCAACAACAACAACAACAACAAATAATAATGGTAGATAATAATAATAATAATAATGGTAGATAATAATAATAATAATAATAATAATAATAATAATAATGATATCACTGATATAATAATAATACCAGAGTTGATTCCAGCCAGGAAGCGTGCCAGGAAGACCATCTCAATGGACTTTGCTGACCTGCTGCTGACCACCAACACGGCCGAGAGGAGGACAAAGGCGTTGTTGAGGAGCAGAGATTTCTTCCTGTTTGATTTTGGTAGGAATTGTGGGAGTTGGAGTCCAAAACATCCGGAGGGAGGGCTGAAGTTGGCCCGAGGACAAAGGCCATCCTTCCCAACACCCTCAGACCCCTCCCGACAGATGTCTGTCCAGTGTCCATCCCTCCCTCAAGGCTCACCGTCCTGCCTTGAGGGCCAGAGGTCCGGCCAGCAGCGCCCCCGCCAGGCCCCCCAGAGGGAAGAGGGAGACCACCAGCGACCAGCACAGCTTCGTCCCAAAGACCCCCAGCGGGGACCCCCAGTGCGCCAACCAGGAGGCGTTCGCAAAGGCCTGGAGGGGCTGCAAGGGGGGAAGTGGCAAAAGACATGGCAAAGTCAGGGAGAGATCCATACAGGAACGCTTTCGTGCAATAAACATACCTGATGTGCTACAGGTTTACTTAAGCACCATTCATATACACTTCAGGTAAGAGAGAAAGCCCTTGAACAGGGCAGAGCTATCATAATAGGAATTATAATAGGAATAGGAACAACCCCAGGCTATCATGTGCTTTTCACCTGAAGAACAGACAAGCATCCTGAACTCTGCGGATGATTTCCTGGGAAGGAATCCCACTGGAGCATTGCAGCGCACCCAAATACCTGGGAGTCACTCTGGACCGTGCTCTGACCTACAAGAAGCACTGCCTGAACATCAAGCAAAAAGTGGGTGCTAGAAACAATATCATACGAAAGCTGACTGGCACAACCTGGGGATCACAACCAGACACAGTGAAGACATCTACCCTTGTGCTATGCTACTCTGCTGCTGAGTATGCATGCCCAGTGTGGAACACATCTCACCACGCTAAAACAGTGGATGGCTCTTAATGAGACATGCCGCATTATCACGGGGTGTCTGCGCCCTACACCACTGGAGAAATTACACTGCTTAGCCGGTATTGCACCACCTGACATCCGCCGGGAAGGAGCAGCCAATAGTGAAAGGACCAAGGCAGAGACATCTCCAGCTCATCCCATTTGGGTATCAGCCAGCACGTCAACGACTTAAATCTAGACATAGTTTTCTAAGATCTACAGAGACACTCGCTGGAACACCTCAGCAAGCGAGAGTCCAAAAGTGGCAGGCTCAAATCCAGAACCTCAACCAATGGCTGATACCAGATGAGAGACTCCCCCCTGGGCTTGGAAGGCGCTGAACAGACTGCGCTCTGGCACCACGAGATGCAGAGCAAAACCTCAAGAAATGGGGCCACAAAGTGGAATCCACAACATGCGAGTGTGGAGAAGAGCAAACCCCTGACCACCTGCTGCAATGCAACCTGAGCCCTGCCACATGATGCACCAGGGAGGACCTTCTCACAGCGACGCCAGAGGCACTCCAAGGGGACAGATACCGGTCAAAGGACATTTAATCCACTACCAAACTCACAAATTTTGTATTTTGTCTGTTTGTTTTGTTCTGTTAGAAATGCAATACAATTGACTGGTTGCCCTGACACAACAAATAAATACTCCCCCATTTCA